>PVKE010004709.1:0-63018 GCA_004027555.1 Craseonycteris thonglongyai
GACAATTTAAAGAATAAATATTGAATTAAATATTTTCCTAGAAAATTCAAAAACTCATGAACTGCAGCAATTATCTCTGTTACATTGAGAGAAATAATAACAATACTGCATATGAGGAATGAACTAACAGTGAACTTCAAACTCTACATATACACATTAATTCTTTATACTCTTACAATAACTCTATAAGGAAGAACTTTACATATGAGGAAACTGAGTATAAAAAGGTAATGAAATTGCTGAAGATCAGATATATACATGGTAAACTGCTGATCACAAAGCAAGCTCTTTCCAATGTACATTTTCTTCAGAGACACTATCTTGCCACAGTTTGTATTGAAGCATATAATTTCATTTTTATTTTATATTTAACAGCCAACTAAAAAACTCCATCTGCGTTTTCTATCAGTCACTGTTGACATTTAACTGTCACAATATCCAAAGTCTTCTACACATGGTCACATGTTAAATATTACTTTTAGTATTTTGTGTTGATATAAGTTCACCTGTAAAAACTGACATGTTTCCTATTTCCTGATGACAAGAATTTTGCAACCCATCATAATATGCTTCATAGGCTTGACGGACATGAAACCCACCACCATCAAATATAAAACTCAATCACAAGAGTTTGATTAGGCTTTTGACAGAGAACTCGCTTTTCGCTTCTTTCTACAATCTCAAATATCTTCATTTATTGTATGCTTACTGAAAATTTAGACAACAAATCAATGAATCTTTTTAATATATGTATTTATAATACAAGAAGTATGATTTGATCCATAATTTAGCTAAATCCATGAACTAGAAATACATAACATTGAGTACACTACTGAATATCAAATGTTTTTATAAATAAGCATCTTTTTTTTATTTTTCTATTGCTCATAATCATTAAGACTTTACATTTACGTTCTGAAAAATAATAGCATTGAATCTGTTGTTAGATATTAGCTCTATCAGTTGCGGGAGAAATGTTTCCTAGCATGCCCATCACTAGGTAATAATAAAGATCTAAAAAATGATAATTTATTTGGTTATATAGCAAATGTCCCTCTAGGTAAAAAGGAAGAACTCATGTTTCTAAACCACTCTGTTGCAGTTTAGCAGGTGAATTAAATATTCAGTGAGCTGTGCAGTATTTCACATAGACGAATCATAGTGGGTTTTACCCACTTGTGGTTATAAAAGCAGTGATCAAATACCACATGTATATAAAATTTTAATTCATAAATCATTTTTAAAGATATTATAATCAATAGTACACCTGTAGGGATGCTATAAGGACTATAACACTGGGCTATCATAAAGCAATTACAGAATTTTGTTTTTGGAATATTATATTGTCCTCTCAAAAGAAATGACCTGAGGACAAGTAAACTTCATTCCTGCTTTGCACAGTTCTGAAATCAAGAGAAACTATGTTCACTGCTCCTGTTACAAAGGAAGTCAGGACTTCAGCCAAAATATTCTGGCTCCCTAGCTACTGCATAGCATTCCCCTTTGCTTTCTTTGTACATATATTACTAAATCTATTTGGAAATGAAAGGAAATTAAGTCTCCAAGGATCCATGGGAGTGTATTGCTTCTGACTCTTCTCACTTCCTTTCCCATGTACATTTCTATCAGCTTTGAAAATCTCTAATGATGGTAATTGGCAGTTTACCCCTTTCATACTCCCCCTTATACTTAAAGTGTTTACCTCATTACCAGCTATTCTTTTATTCTGTACCTAATAATGGGAAAGAATAATCCGTCTCTACCCAAGTTAAAATGACTCAGGGAGGTTTACAAGGAATTTCTTATTAACTGTTCAGAAAACCACACATACATTTGTGTTATTGTAACAGCCACTCACTTTAATACAAGCAGTTCACTAAATATGCATAAGCCATCTCTCTACAATAACAGTTTAACTACCGCAACTACATTATGCAACGGGAATAAAATAATGCTCTGGTTTAAGATACTATCATTTCCTTCTCTGAAGTCTTTTAGTTCCAGCCCTCCAGATCACAGCATGTGTTGAAAATTACTGCCTCCGTTTTAGCCATTCAAAGCTATACAATCACACAGCTCAGCCATCAGATACAACTCCACTTACTGCCTTGCCAATTGCATTCCAATACTATTCAAACCATCCTTTTTGCTTTCAAGATGCTCTTACACTTGTTAGAGCCTCCTTAATGGGCTCTTCCTTTGCTTCACTGCCATATTTCATCCCCTAGTGTAGACACTAATAAGAGAATACTGAAACAGAGAGCAGAAGAAGGGCACGCTGTGTGAACCTTATCTGAAGAGGTGATCTGAACTACCTCAGGCTGAGATCAAAATAAACTTCCAAGAAGTTTGAGAACAAACCACACTAGCCAGCCCCACCACCTCTCTTTCTTACAACGGGTTCTGTTCCAAATGTGTCCATCCAATGGAATCAAATGATTCTAGATACAACCTGGCCTCTAGAAGGGAAATAGAACATGGGTGGTCCTCAGTTTTTCTTTTCTATAAAATGAGAGATCTGACCTAAAAAGAAATTCAAGATTTCTCTTACTTCTAAAGTTATCTGTGCCCATTTTTCAGCAATCATGATAGATGATACTGCAAGACACATCACCCCTCAGATGAACATCTCTACCTTTGAAGAGATAAATTATACTGAGGGAAGGGCAGACATATGGAAACCATCTTAGGAACATTCCTAGAATGGACGTATGCACAGAGGATGAGGGAGAGTTAGGAGGAAAAAAACTCCAGGTCTACCTGGTAACATCAGGAAAGGCTTCATAAATGAAGGGGCTCTAGATGTTATTTGAGTAGAAGTTTAACTCGCAGAAAAAAAGGAAGTTTATGGTAAGCCCAGGAACAAATACATAAGCCAAAATATGAAAATCTCCAAAATCCTGGTGTATTCAGGGAATTATAAGAGTTCTGTGCTATCTGAGACTCTAGAAAGTTCAAGAGAAGAAAATCCAAAAAATTGATATCTATCTCTATTTCTCTATCTCTTCATTCCCTCCCTTCCTCTCTCTGTCTTATCTCTTTCTCTCAGTGAATTCCTATGGAGCTTAGCCCACCAGCGTAAATGTTAACATGAAAATTATGGAAGCCTACAGCAGTCTACATCTACTTGTAAAAGAACTCATCTTGCAAACATTTTATTTCCAAAGTAAAATTTCAGCAGATCTGATATAAATTGAACAATATACTGCTCTAAACAAATGCACTTATCTGTGTAATTAACAGATGAAAACACCCATTTTTGCCTTGATTACAGGTTTAAAATTTTCTCCTCTGATTTGGCAGCAATAAATCATACAATATTACAACCCACTTTCTGGGAAATATACCACAAAATAATCACCTACTATTAGACACTGAATATAAGCCACAAAGAAATGAAATAAGCCATGAGATGGTAGAGGCAGGTTTTAAATCCAGGTAGTCTAACCCAAAGAGCCTACATTCCTTAATACGATGCTTACCGGAGTTAGTCACAAGAAGAAATTATTGTATAAATAGTTGACACTGATACAAAAATAATGACTGGACAAATTTTGGAATTAAAAAAATATTTTTAAGGATGTACAAGGTGTGATCAAAAAACACGGTGAAAGTTTAAATTTAACAAATATTACAGTAAAGGACACATTGCCATTAATCCCCCTCAAGATACTCCCCCTTGCTTTGGACACACTGACCCCACCCTTCTCGCCACTATCTGAAGTTGTTCTAGAAGAGCTTTTTCATGAGTGTCTTTAGTTGTGCTGTCATGGCTGCCTCGATGTACTGAATCAATTCCAAATATTTACCTCTCGTGGTCATTTTGACTTCGGGGAAGGCCCAGAAGTCACACCCTGCCAGATCTGGTGAATAAGGTGGATGAAGACAAACTGTAATGTTTTTGACAGAAATTGCTGCACCAGAAGCAATGTAAGACACAGAGCATTGTCATCAGGGAGGATGAAACTGTTTGCCCATTTCTCAGACTCTCACAGAAGAGGACTTCCAGAACTGCTTCTCAAAGTGACAAGAACAATGGGATAAGTGTGTTCAAAGTGATGGGGAGTATTTTGAGAGGGGTTAACGGCAATGTGTGTTTTACCGGAATCATTTTTAAACATTTAGTGTATTTTTATCATAACTTGCATTACATAAAAGATTATAGAACCTAATTTAATATGAGAAATATCATGGAAGTTTAAATACAAACAGGTTGGGCTTTCCTTAAATCATGGTTTATAAAATTGTTTTTCTGGGAAGCTGGGATGGCTCAGTGGGTTAAGTGCTTGCTTTGCAGCCCCAGGGACTGAGGATCAAATCCCGGCCCCAGCCCGTGCGGACCCATGTGCTGAACCGGGCTGTGCCCCCAGTTCAGTTCTTGCTGGGGCCTATGCGGGAGGCTCCTGGCCCAGTTCCTGCCCTGTGCAGCCTCGTGCCCACCTGTGGAGTGAAACTATATGAAAAATTAATGCTGTCAACTCTGAGACTGCTCTGGGCCCTCCCCCTTCTCTCTGTCTCTGTCTCTCTGTCAAAATGCAATAAAAATAAATCTTTTGAAAAAATTGTTTTTCAAGTGAAATTAAATTACTATAGAACACCACTTATCAGAATATTTTTAGTTCTATCTAGAGTAAATAGATACGTCAAAGGAAATTCTAGATGTTTTTAAAAGGCTTTCTTCTTTTAAATACCTTATTTTTTTAAGATTTATTTTTATTATTTCTGACAGAAAGAGGAAGAGACAGAGAGAGACAGAGAGAAAAGGGAGGGCCCAGAGCAGCCTCCATAGTTGTACATCATTAGTTTTCTACATAGTTTTCATTCCATAGGTGGGCACAGGGCTGCACAGGGCAGGAACCAAGCAGGGGCTTCCTGCATGGGACTCACACCCCAGTGAAAACAGAACTGGGGGCACTCCCCAGTTCAGCATATGGGTCTGCATGGCCAGAGTTAGGATTTAATCCTCGGACCCCAGGTCTGCACTCAACCCACTGAGCCATTCTGGTATACCCCTTAAATGTCTTTTAAACTCGATATTTATATAGTTATTTTATTTAGACAATGATTCAGTTGTGTCCATGTCATTCAGGATAGAAGTGAAACCAAAGTTACAGATTTTGGAATCTAGAACAATGGAGATATCCTTGTAGATACAGAGGTAAATTAAATAGGAATGGGCCTCTTAAGAATAACTTCCTTGTGTATGTAGAAATTTCTTTTGATGCCATTGGAAAGGTGGTATTCCAATTTCTGTAAGTTCTCTATTTCTTTCTAAGTAACGCTGTTCTAGGAGAAGTATTCCAGAGTGACAAAAAAGAATAGATATAATATAAAGATGTGCTTGAATGTCTATGCATTTGTGTGTAATATGGGGGAAGGGGGCTGTACATGCATAGCCAAACATTCTTAGAAATTAAAAATGGATTTCAAACTCAGAATAAGCAAATGCTGATTGGCTGGAAAGGAGATAATGACTTACAATATGTGTGAACTGACCTGAATTAAGTTATAGACATGCTTGAAACACAGGTCAATGAATTTAAATGTAAAATCAGGATGGGAAAGAAGCAATCTATGTAAACTATTGATGAATAAGTAAGGGATTTTTTTTTTTTTTTTCCTTTGGTCACTGAAATAAATAGGCTCCAGTTTCAACTATTCAAAAAGAAACATTTCTAACATTTGTGAAACTTAAATGTTAAATTACTTTTTCAGGAGATGCTGGGAGTGGGTTGAGCACGCTTTTTCAGCCCCAGGGTCTAAGGAACTAATCCCAGCCCCTGCCCATGCGGACCCATATGCTGAACTGGGGTGTACCCCAAGTTCAGTTGTTGCCAGGGCCCATGCAGGAGACCCCTGGGTCAGTTCCTGCCTTGTGCATCCCTGCGCCCACCTGTGGAGTAAAACCATATTGAAATCTAATGACTTACAACTATGGAGACTGCTTTGGGACCTACCCCTTCTCTCTGTCTCTCTCTGTCTCTCTCTCTCTCTGTCAAAAAATAAAAAACAACAATAAAAATAAATTTTATATTATTTTTTCAATGTCCTAAAACATTTTTCAAATGTATTTTGTACTAAGAAATTAGACTATTACTGTGTAGGTCAGTAATGACATTGATGTAAAATCCCAGAGCCAGCCAGTGTCTTTTGTGCAATATGAAAATAAATCATCTTTCTTATTTAACTAACAAGGAAATGTTTAACATTACCTTACATGGCAAGTTTAGGTGGAAAATATTTTTTTGTTTAATAAAGAAGAGTAAGATAAGGAGCTTCTTCATCCAGGAAGATGGCATTAAGCTGGCAAAGGGGAACTTTAGATGAACCCCAAAACTCTACACCTTCACATTCAAAGAAGCTACATGAAAATTTACTTAGGCAAGACGCCAAACAGTGGCAAGTGAATTTTTAGGTAAGACCTAAATAAAGGAAGTCAGGAAATGAACGTAGACTACAAACCCAAAATGAAAACATTACTAAACTACCTCCACTGCCTATTTGATGCATATTCATGGAAAGGTGAGTTTTCAAAAGATATTGTCTATGTAAACTGCAAACAAATGATTAGTGTTTTACATAAGTTTAACAGAGAGTGGTCAGTCACTGTGGCCTTGACTAATATTGTTTTTCTTTTTGGTACAGTGTTCATGTTATAGGTTCTTAACCCAGAACAATACTACCTCTCAATGGGACCTTTTGGAAATGTGTGTAGACATTTTGGTTGACTGAAGGTAGAAACTAGCACTTAGAAGACTGGGAAGGGAGAAAGGATGCTAGACACTCTAGAATACATAGTATATGCAGTATATATAGTCTTATACAAGGAAGAACTATACCACCCAAAATTCCATTAGTAACCCCATTAAAGATTACTGACCTACTTCTCTATCCACCACATACCCATCCTTCAAAGGACAATCTATGGGAGTCTAAAGCAATCCTTGTAACTTTACACCCTTGCAAAGAAAACTAATAAATGAACAAAAAGTTTTCAAGGAACTGTGCTTAAGTGATTAGTGGTCAGTTAAGACTGATTCACAATCAAGAGAAAGTCAGGCATAACGTAGTGTATAAAATGTGGGTGGCTAACAAGATTTGAGGAATGCAGCCTCTGAATTCTGTTCCTTCAATGAGGAGGAAAGACTGTCAAATGGAAGAAACTGATTTGGAGAAAAGGTATAATCTTAGAGCTCAGTATACTGTGTCAACCAATAGGCATCCAATCAAGAAATGATTTCCAAGTGGAAAATGGTTAGAGAAGACAGAGCAATGGAGAAAGAAAAAATACACTCAATGGAATGTGTAATTCTTCTAGATTGTTCGCTTATGATTCTTCTCTTATAATTTTAGTAGTAATAGCCCCTTAAGTTCTCTGAAAATTGTCCTACATACCAGTTTTTGCAAGAATGTGGCTTGTCTTATGCATAATAAACTCAAAGAAAAAATAAGATATATTAAATGTTAAATGGCAAGAGATAAAATTCACCATCTTATTTGGTACAGGTAAGCAAAAAAAAAAAAAAGGTAAAATTTCTAGTTTTAAATTGCTGTGTTTGGGGGAAGCCGGGATGGCTCAGTGGGTTAGGCGCTCACTTTGCATCGCTGGGGACCGAGGATCGAATCCCGGCCCCGGCACGAGCGGA
This sequence comes from Craseonycteris thonglongyai, assembly GCA_004027555.1. Classification (NCBI taxonomy): domain Eukaryota; kingdom Metazoa; phylum Chordata; class Mammalia; order Chiroptera; family Craseonycteridae; genus Craseonycteris; species Craseonycteris thonglongyai. The sequence continues at coordinate 7,647 of PVKE010004709.1, forward strand.
ACCATATGCTGAACTGGGAGCTCCCCCAGTTCAGTTCTCTCTCTGTCTCTGTCTCTGTATCTCTCTCTCTCTCTCTCTCTCTGTCAATAAATAAATAAATAAATAAATAAATATTAAATTGCTGTGTTTGCATATAGTAGGTACTACTTGGAAATGTCATTTTCTTCATAAGAAGCAAATGCTTTGAAGCAGCATAACTTGATATCAGGCTAAATGTTTTCTTTAAAAGATAAGACTGAAAGGGGAGGCTGGCTTAAAAAGCAAAGCATGAAATATCCCTCTAAAAGTTCAGACTGATGAAAGTGCTATCACTCAATAAAAATGATTAAAATGTGTTCAGAATTGTATTGCTTTCCAGCTGACCAGTATGAAAAAGATCCTGAACAATCATTACGTGTAATCAGTGGCCTATTCATCCGCAACACATGAACAAGCACATTTTAAGTAAGTTCTACGTCATGGTCTTTACTCTGATGTTTCATCTGTACTAGTGAGACTTTACTAGAATGATGTCTGCTCTGAGATTGTTCATCATGAAGTTGCCTATGGAAAGACTTATGTCCTCTCCAATTGTTTTTAAGCCAATTAATCCAAAATGCAGAGAGGTTATATAAGTAATTTGTACATTTTAGTGATCCATGGCCTTGTGAGAGCCAGGAAAAGAGGTTGTTTAAATCTTTCCCTTGACTCGAGGGTGAACGGGAATGATGAGTATCTAAACCAGCCATGAAGACTAAAATAATTTTACAGAAAGAAAATGTCTCACTCAACAATCTGTCCCAGTACTGAAGGTTAGTGATACGCAGGAGTATTACTCTATTCTTCAAAGGCTCTTGAGAGAACTAAATTTGTTTTCTATAAAAAATGCTCCAGATACTTGTTACTGATATTCTTTCTCTCCTTTTTGATAAAATTAAAATAATTATTTTTTAAATCTTTCCTTTCCTTTTCTTCAGGTCTTCAAATATGGTATCTTAATATTTTGGCCAGTAAAATTGACAATGTTATAGTCTGCAAAATACTTCCAAAATTTAACTAGTATTTCTTGATAAACGTCTCAGATATAGAATCAGAGAAGTTCTGTTTATACTTTTAAATTACTATAAGAAAAAACCTCTTAATCTTAAAAATGGAAGCTCTTTAAGGAGAAAGACAAGTTCATGACCTCAGTTTTGACAGAATTTATATTGTGATACATGTGTAAATTCATAGTCTCTTTCCAAACCTAAACAATTACGGTATTGACTTTAGAGAAACTCAAAAATCCCAGAACTGATTAGAATCACAAAGTTAAATAAGCACAAAGTTAAAATACCAGGGAATATTTCAATTTTATAATTTAGTAATTAATCATTGAAGAGGCTGAATTAGATTTTGTAACTAAATGACTCTCTACTGCCACCTACAGGTAACACCCAATTTGTATAATCCACTCAGATTTAACTGGGACCTTGGTGTAACTAGACTAATTTCCTAACAGAACCCCTCAGGTTTGTGTGAATTAGATAACCATCTAGTCTACTAATGAAGTTCCACAGTTCCCAGCAGGAATCCATACCATGTCAAAGTTTACAAACCTTTCCAAGATGAAACTACAAAAATCAGAAAAACAAAAGTGAAATATCCACAAACAGCTAATGCCACTTACTTCTCAAGTCAATATAGTATCCACACCAGGTTCCCTAATAATCTGCCTGTCATGCTCTATACCAGGGGTTCTCACTCTCTTGGTTTACCTGGGCCACACTGGAAGAAAAATTGTCTTGGACCACACATATAATACACTAACACTAATGCTAGCTGATGAGCTAAAAAAAACTCAATGTTTTAAGAAAGTTTACAAATTTGTGTTGGGCCACATTCAAAGCTGTCCTGGGAGATTCTGGAATAGCTCAGCAGGTTGAATACTTGCCTTACAACCATGAGGTCTGGGGATTGAATTGCGACCCCAGTCCCTGCAAACCCATAGCTGAACTGTGGCGTAACTGATAACTACTGGGATGGTGGTGAAGGTTCTTATCTCCTATGTGAGAGGCCCCTGGTTTGGTTCCTGCCTCAGGCAGCCCCACATCTACCTGTGTGAAATGAAACTATGTCTCAACAAATGATGTACAACTATGGCGATTGCTCTGAGTTCGCTCGCTCACTCTCGCTCTCTCGCTCTCTCTCTTTCTCTCTCCCCTTCTTTCTGAAACAATAAAATAAATTGTTTTAATAAAAGGCCATCCTGGACTGCATATGGTGTACAGGCCATGGGTTAGACAAGCTTGCTCTATGTAGTCCTTTTAACTTTTCTCTCTCATAAACGATGCATCCTGACTTGTGCTTTTAGGATAGTTGTGGAGGTCAAAGTCGAACAATGAGGTCCAGCAGCAACTTATTTTTTTAAAAAGGATAAATTTTAAAAATCAGATTTAATAGACATCAAAAAGCTGTAGGAGAAATGAAGTCTAGATGAACTAAAATTAAAGAGACAAATAATACTTTCTAGGTGAAAAGAGTGTAAATTAGGGTAAGATATTGCATGTACATGTCTGCATTCAATATGTAAATGAAATTGATAATACATAAGGAAAAAAATAAAAGCAGATTCACATATGATCTAGATATTTAAGTTAGCATACAAGAACTTTAAAATAATCATTCAAGATAGACTATAATGCCATCAATATATATTGAAATCTGGGAAGCAGGGATGGCTCAGTGGGTTAAGTGCTCACTTTGCAGCCCCAGGGACCGAGGATCGAATCCCGGCCCTGGCCCATGTGGACCCATATGCTGAACTGGGGAGTGCCCCCATTTCAGTTCTCACCGGGGCAAAGACCCCGGCCCAGTTCCTGCCCTGTGCAGCCTCGCGCCCACCTGTGGAATAAAACTATGTGGAAAAATGAATGATGTGCAACTATGGAGACTGTTCTGGGCCCTCCCCCTTCTCTCTGTCTCTGTCTCTGTATCTCTCTCTCTGTCAAAAACAATAAAAATAAATCTTTAAAAAAGAAAAAAAATATATATATATATATATATTGAAATCTCTACTGTAACCACTAAAAATGATACAATTATGTATCACTAAAAGAATTGGATAAGAAAAAATAGAATAATAAAATACTTGTTTAATTCACAATAGAAAGGAGAAAGAGGGCAACAAATAGAAACTAAAAAGGAAGATGGCAGACACGAACCCGTATATCACATAGAACGTATTACATGTAAATGAATAATCAAAAGGTAAAATTTGTCAGACTAGACAAAAATAACAATATCTAATTATATGCTGATGTGTTAGGCAGGACAACAGCTCCCACAAAGACATCATGTCCAACCCCCAGAACTGGTGAGTATATTACCTAACATGGCAAAGGGACTTTGCAAATGTGATTAAGTTAAGGATGTTAAAGAAGGAAGATTATCCTGGAATGTCCAGGCTGCCAAATGTGTTCATGTGTGTTTTTGTAAGTAAAAAGGGGATTCAGGAGACTCAGCATCAGAGTGATGCAGCAGGAGATAGACAGGAGTTGCCACTGCTAGCTAGAATATGGAAGAAGGCCAGGAGCCAAGGAATGAGGACAGCTTAGAGGTTAAAAAGTCAGGCAAATGGATTTTCCCATAGAAATCGCAGCAGGGATGCAGGCCTGCCAACATCTTGATTTTAGCCCAGTGGCACCCACTTTGTACTTCTAACCTCTAGAAATGTACAAAATATATATTTGTGCTATTTCAAGTCAACAAATTTAGGATAACTTGTTTCAGCAGCAATAGGAAACTAAAATAATTAGATATAAGAGAAACATCTTAAACACAAACACATAGACTAGTTGAAAGTAAGGATAATAAAAGATGGGTCAAGCAAATACTAACCAAGGAAAGCAAGTGTGGCTATGTTAATAGACAAAGTAAATTCTTTAACAAAAAGTTTTACTGCCGGTACATATATATGGGAACATTTTGTAAATATGAAAGTCTCAGTTAAACTAGAGGGTATGGCAGTCCTAAATGTTTAAATTTGAGGGAAAACAAAAATATATTAAAAACCTTAGACAAATCTACTATCACAGCTGAAGATTTTAACAATCTTCCCTCAAGAACTGAAAGATGAAATACTGCCATTTGTAACAACATAGAAGGAACTGGAGATCATCATGTTAAGCAAAATAAATCGGACTGAAAAAATCAAGAACCATACAACTTCACTTATATTTGGAAAATAAAACTGAAAGTAACATAGAAATACAAACTCATGGACACAGTCAATAGTTTAGCGATTACCTGAGGTTAAAGAAGGATGGGGTAGGGAAGGAGGGGGAGACCATCAAATATACGGTGATATAAGAACTGTATCTGGGTGGTGAGCACACAATGCATTTTATAGATGAGGTCATGTAGAACTGTACACCTGGAGCCTATGTACTTTTTACCAACCAATGTTACCCCAATAAATTTAACAATTTTTTTTAAATGCAAAAATAAATAAATAAATAAGCAAAACAACAAGAACAGAAAGAACCACAGATAAAAAAAAATCAATAAAGGTGTAGAAAATATAAACAGCACCATCAGTTAAACTGGCCTAATGAAAAGTTTATGGGACAATGCTCCACAATTGCAGAATACACCTTTTTTTTCAGTGCACACAGAACATTTCCAAAGTAGATCATACACTGATTGGGTCATAAAGCAAATTTCAACAAATTCTGAGGAACTTACTCATATAGATGATGTGCTTTGGTCCCAGAGAAATTGACTTGGAAATTAAAAAGTAAAAAATAACTAGAAAACTCCATCAACTGTTTGAAAATTGAGTAATTTACTTGTAAATAGAAAAAAGTCAAAATAAGAAAATATTTTTAAGTGACTGAAAGTGAAAATGTGACTTATAAAAACTTACGCAATGAAGCTAAAGCAGTGTTTAGAGGAAAATTTTAGCTACATGCATATATTAAAAAGTATAAAGGTAAAAAAATCAATTATCTACGGTTGTATCAAAAATATTGAACCAAATATAAAAAAAGTTAATAAGAAAGATAAAAATTAATGAAACAGAAAACAAATCTACAAAATTCAATAGAGCCAAAAAGCTTCTTCTTTTACAAGATTTATAAAATTGACATATACTTAGCAAGACTGAATAAGAAAAAAAGAAAATACAATACCTATATATTAAGAAATAATAAGAGGCATCACTATAGACAAAAAGATAATAAAAGAATATTATAAACAAATTTAAGGCAATAAATATGTCAACTTAGGTGGAAGGACAAAATTAACTAAACAACACAAATTACCAAAATGTATGGAAACATAAATGAAAATCTGAATCCATAATTAAAAACCTTTCCATAAACCCAGAAGGCTTTACTGGTGAAAGCTTTCAAACATCTAAGGAGGGAATACCACCAAACTTAAACATACTCCTTTAAAGAATAAATAAAGTGCAAACACTTTTCACATTATGAGACTAGGATAATCCTGATACTGAAACTCAAGGAAATCACATGATAAGAAATTGCAGATGACTACCCCTCATGAACATAGATACAAAATCCTAAGCATAATTTTAGTAAATTAATTTCAGCAATATAGAAAACAGATGAGACAACATTTCACTCTAGAAATGGAAGATTGGTTTAATATTCAAAAGTCAATAGAGCACGGAGCATGAATAATAAAAGATAAAATTTGTGAATGGTACTATGTTAAAATTAAACAATTTTCTCTTAAATGACACTTTTAAGCAAAGGAAAAGATAAATTAAACATGGAATAAATGTAAGATATGCTGTCCATAAAGTATCCAGTCATGTAATTATTCTCATTGTATTTATAATGGCTGGATATTTTCTAGAAATATATATATAGCTTCTATACAGGATATATAAAAAGCCCTTACAAGTCAATAATAAGAATATGAAAAACTCAATTTTTTAAATTGTCCAAAGATTGGAACAAATACTCATAAGGATGATATACAAATGGAAAATAAGCATATGAAAGATGCTTACCATCACTAATAACCAAGGATATGTACATAAAAATTAATGTGATACCACCACATACCCACAATGGCTAAAGCCAAAATTACAGACAATATCAAGTGTTGATCAAAACGTGGAGAAACTGGAAATCCTATACATTACTGATAAGAATATAATACGGTACTGTGACTTTGGAAGTGTTTAAAAGTTTTTTAAAAGTTAAGCATCCACTACCATACAGCACAAAAAATCTATTCATATATTATTAACTTAAAGAAATGAAAACCTATGCCCACAGAAAAAGACTTGTACCCAAATGTTTATAGCAGCAATATTCACAAAAGTCAAAAACTGGAAACAATCCAAATGGCTTTTAAATGGTAAAAGAATAATCAAAATGTGATATATCGATATAATAGCATACTACCCAGCAATAAAAAGGCATTAACTACTAAACATGAAAGAATTTCAAAAATATCTTGGTAAGAGAAAAAAAGCCTAGCACAAAAGATTATGTTTTTATGATTTCATTTATATAAAATTTCTATGATAGCCAATATAACTATAGAGATATAAGAAAGATCAATGGTTGCTGGGTTTGGAATGGGGGTTTATTGAAAATAAACAGATCAGAAGATGCTGGGGTAGCTCAGGGGTTGAGAACTTCTCTCCCAATCATGAGGTCCAGGGTTCGATTCCCAGCCCTGGCTTGTGCAAACCCGTATGCTGAACTGTGGCGCAACTGGTAACCACTGGGGTAGTTCAGCAGTGAAGGATCCGGCCTCCCATGTGGGAGGCAGTGAGTTCTATTCCCACCCCACAGGATCCCACATCCACCTGTGTGGAATGAAATCATGTCATAACTAATGATGTACAATTATGAAGACTGCTCTGGGCCCTCCCCCATCCTTCTCTCTCTCTCTCTCTCTCTCTCTCTCACACAAACACACACACACACGCACACACATACACACACATGCATGCACACACACACACACACACCTTCTCTCAAAACAATAAAAATAAATCTTTAAAAGATAAAAGCATAAACATATCATTTTCTAAAATAGCCTACTTTTAGAGGAATTTTGGGTTCACAGTAAATTGCAAGGAAAATACAGATATTTTCTATATATTCCCTGCCTTTGAACATGAACAGACTGCTACAGGGATGTATTTGTCATAATGGATGAACCTACACTGACATGTAATTATCCTCCAATGTCCACTGTTTACATCAGAGTTTATACTTGGTGTTGTGCACTCTATGGGTTATAACTAATGTATGACACATATCCGGCATGACAGTATCATGCACAAGTTTCACTGCCCTACAAATCCTGTGCTCTGCCTATTCATCTCCCCTCCCCTAACTCCTAGCAACCACAGCCACTGACCTTGTTAACACGTCCATAACTCGGGCTTTTTCACAATTTCATAGAGTTGAAATCACACAGTCTATAGCACTTTTAGCTTGACTTCTTTCACTAAGTAATTGCATTTAAAGCTCCCCACAGAAGAATTGCTGAGGGGTGTCAGAAGAGCTCTAACCCTAGATCATGATATGGAAAGATGTTCAGCATCATTAACCATCAGGAAAATGCAAATGCAAAGCATGAGATACAACGTCATACCCGCTAAGATCAAAAAAACCCAGATAATAACAGGTTGGTGAGGATGTGGGAATATTAAAACCCTGATGCACTGCTGGTGGAATTGTAAAATGGTGTTCTGAAGAAACAGTTTGGCAATTTGACAACTTACACATACAGTTACTCTATAATCCAGCAATTCCACTCCTAGGTATACCCAAGAGATTTCAAACAGGCCCACAGAAAGATTTGTACATGAATATTCACAGCAGCATTATTACTCAAAATAGCTAAAAAAAAGTAAAAGCCACCTAAATAGTCATTAACGAAATAACAAAATGTGGTATATCCATACAATGTAGTATTATTAGACAATGAAAAGGAATGAATACTGATAGATCTTGATGAACATGGATGAATAAACCTTGAAAGATTATGCTAAGTGAAAGAAAACAGTCACAAAGACCATATACTACATGATTCACTTATGTGAAATTTCCAAAAAAGGCCAATCTATAAAGACTGTAGATTAAGGTTGCCCAGGGCTGGGACTAGGGAAGAAAGGGAAGGAGGAGAGGACTTGGGAGAAGCTGAGAAGTGACACATTTTCTTTTGGGGGTAATGAAAATGCCCTAAAACTTATGGTGGTAATGGTTGTGTAACTCTGTGACTACTAAAAACCACTGAATTGTACACTTAAATCAATGAATGATATAGTGTATGAATTTTACCACAATACAGTTATTATATTTCTTTAAAGACGACTAAGCTTGCTGTTGATGAAGTTAAAACAAAACAACTGACTTGTGGAGATGGTTATCTAACTACCTCAGCAGGTTTCTTTGTCCAAGAGCATGAAGAGGTACGATGCTTGGGGGAGAGATGAGTGCAGAGGAGTTGCTACACCTTCTGATTTTGTGATTTTGTTTCTCTAGGACACTTATTGTTTCCCTCCTCTTTCTTTCCCATTACCACCAAATCTCCAATAGTTGTCCTCACATGCCATGTCACACCCTTCTCTACCAGATGTAATGCTTCCCTGAGATAGCAATGTCTGTTCCCTTAATCAAGTTGCTTCCTTTAATTTCCCAATAGCCAACACTGATCTACCTAGTTTTAGAGCTCCCCTTAAAGTCTCTAATCTAGGTGGTCTCTTTGGTGTCAGTGAGTACCATCTATGTTTCCATCAAACCCTCCTATTGCCCTTCCTTTTTCTGAGTTTGTTCTGCTGACTTGGGTATTCATTCCTCTAAAGACACATGATTTGAAATTTGTCATCTCCTAGGTCTCTTAGTTACATTGTGGATTTATTTCCTTTCTTTGTTAATCTTTATTCTCTCTTTGGAAGATGTGTGGATAGATTTGGATTTAGGTAAGTGTCATTATCTGTAAGAACCTAGAAGACCTACAAAGTATTTTTACTACTACCAATATGCTAACTACCATAGCAGAGATAGTGTAAATTACAGTTCTTAAAATTTCCAAGGACCTTCATATTTTTAGGGAGAAAATTGTTTAACACAGACAGTAGGAAACCATATGCAAAGCAATATATCATTGAGAGCTCCATTACCTACAGAAATGGTAAGTGTTATAGAAATTTGGAATAAAAATGGAGATAATTGTGACACAACTTACTGATATAAGTTTCATAAAGAAGGCAGAATTTTATTTTAATTTGATGAAAAAACATGACTTGTTATAGAATTAAATTTGATATTGTAATGATAGTTCAAGAAAAGTGGTCATATGTTATTTTAATAATTTGAGATATGGCATATGTGTTATTTTCATGCACATTTTCTCAGGTTTTCTATCTTCTCCCCCCATTCACTCAGGGTGGGGTTTTACTTGTAGGGAAGCCTAATTCATCAAAAGTGAGGTACAGAGAGAAACAGAGTTTCAAAAAACTCCATCCTCCAAGATGCATACCCCACAACACTTGGAAAGATGGCAGAGAGTTAGATAGGAAAAGTGAGCTTGAAATTCGGTAAGGCTCTGAGAGCATACCCTTCCCATTCCCCCAGCTGTGAACGTTCCTAGACAGGGTTGGGAAATAAAACAGTATAGGAGACCTCTCCATAGGGCTTTATTCTTTCTGTCATTTGAAATAGAAAGCTCCCAGACTCATACAGTGTTATATGCTATAAAAACCGTGAATAAAATTGTTGTATGTTCTTTGTTCTCTAAACTATCCCCTAGACAAAGATTTTATAATGTTTATTTTTACTTTGCTGTTGTTGAGACGCCAAAGCTAATTTTGAAAATAATGTCTTTTCATAATCATTTATTCAAAGTTCCTGAAATTGAATTAATTCCTCTCTTCTTATAATATTTTCATTATAAAATATATCAAGCTATGCAACGCTTATTTTTTTAATGCCTATCTCCTTTAAGGCACTTGTAAGCCTCTTGAGGGTAGGGAGCAAATCTCTTACTCTGCATCCCCAGCTTAGAACAGTGACAACACACAGGAGTTGCTTAGGAGACTGAGTGGAAATTGTTTGTTCATATTAAAACTAAGTAGTGATTATCAATTCTTTAGAACTTGGAAATTTTTATTTATGTTAAAAAGATTATTTTTTGATGAGGACTGAAGTGTGGGAGAAAATGGCCTGGAAGCAATTTAAAACACCATAGAAACTTTAAAAAACAATTGTTATAATTTTAATTATTAAATCTTGGCAACAATACCCTTTAAATAGCAATTTCAAATACCCTTACAACTCCCAAAATTATATTTTGTACTGAATATGCAAATCAAGAGGTTTTTTCATTTAATAAACACTTACCTTCTAATCAGCTACATATTAATAAAGTTAATCTGAAGGCTAAATTTCAAATATAAATTATACCCCTTCATATCTGTTTCTTGATTGCCGGAATTACCTATACCTGAAAATGTCCAATATGTAGCAAAATATTCTGCTGCAAACATTCTTTTGAAGATCAACTTCATTCAACCAGGTGAGATGAAAAGTGATGTGTCTTTAATTCTTAATTTTTATGTAACTCTCCCATAGAAAATAATGATTTATAACCACCTAGTAGGTAACCTGGCTAACTTAAGGCAAGCTGCACATGTCTGCATGCTCAAACTAAGCCATGAAACTTAAGATCTCTGAGGTTTGTAATTAAGGCACGCACTTCAACAAGAGTATTTGTCCTGCTTCAGTTCTGAGAAATTAATTTGAATTGAAAAGAGATTGGTTTTTCCTTTTAATTCATAGCTCTTACAGTTTATTCTGAGCATGTTTTCTCCTAAGGAAAGAAAATCAAATATAAAGGATTTTTTTTCTAAGCCAAGTATGACATACATCAACTGACATTTATACTTCAGTTGAAAATTAATTTGTGTGACTATAAAAGCAACAGATTGTGTTATTTCACAATGTGACGCTACAAGTCAAATAACTATCTCAAATAGCATATCTGAAAGAAAAAATAATTTAAAAGTCTCAGCTCACTTTCAGTTAATTGTTTCAGAAGAACACTAATGCTAACCTCAAAGATGAATAATGCTCCAATCAGAGAATGTTCTTTCTCATTCTTACAATCAACCATGATTTGTAGTGCTAAGCATGACTCTGGTAGCTTAAGGTATCTCCCAGTGGACACTTTAACCCTATTTTGATTTAGCAGCTTACTTCATTGAATCACAGAACTAAAGAAAAAATCAAAATGGAAATGCCTTAGAAAAAACTATGGAAAGCAGACAAATTCTCAACACACACCGTTGTTGGTATCAGCACAATCCTATATTATATTCACGCATCTCATTTCTCCTCTGTAGCAGTCAGTTTAAGTTAAGTTATGCTGCAATAACAAACGAAAATTTTAGTAGCTTACAATCATAGCAAGGTTCATTTCTCAAATATACTACACATTCACCACAGATCTAATAGCCAGAGTGAAAGAGTAGCTATTATCTGGGACTTGTCAGCCTCAGGGAAGAGGGAGAAAAGAGTGTTGGTAGAAATGCAGAGTGGTTCCTGAAACTACTGCTTGGAAACAGTACTCACAATTTCCTTTCATATTTCTTGGGTCAAAGCATGTCACTTGGGAAAACTATGTATGGAGTCCCCTAGAAAAAGGCACACCAATAGTTTTCTCATAATATAATCAGTAATCAGGTAATAATACAATAACACACCTACCATAACTTCTAAAATTATCAACCTTTATATTTCCCAAGGGAAACTTAAGACTCTACTCCAACTCCCCCAAATATTATGGATCTTGTCATCCGAGGGGAAAAACAGACCAGCCAAACTGATTCCTTTCCTGAACCTCCACTCAAAAGACATTTTTACAAAGCAGCATGTTTCTAAAAAATAGATTCTGAAACTCTTTAAGAACGCAGTACCATCTAATTCTCACAGCAGCCTTGGAAGTAGTCAGTTTGCCAGAGCACAGGATAATTTACTCTTGGCAAACAGAAAAGAATAATTTACATCTGAAGAGCTGAAAAGAGAGGACTTACAAATTACCAGAGTTCATAAAATTCTGGGACTTAATCAAAAGTATACTACAGATATAAAAAAAAAAAAAAGGAGTCATCCAACTTTAATTTTTGAAGTAACTTAGATTTCATTTTAAGGTGCCTTAAATACTAGAAATACATTGGTGAATTCCAACATTTTCTAAACTTCCATCTTCCCCGTTACACTGATCCTAGGCACAAATTCAGAATCATTTTCTATTTCAAAAAAATATATATCATCCCATGCTTTTTTTCTGAATTGTCAGCTCAATTCTTGATATTTCTGGCAGTCCTATGTGTCTTCGCCACCTAGATACATCTCATCCAAAGACTACGAAACCTGAACACCTTCTAAATTTGAGCAGGGAGAAGCTGATGTGGCCACATTTTAAAGATTTGCCATGACAATCTCCATTCCTATAACATGCTTAGCCACTCTTTATTCAAAATATTGTTTTTCAATATCATGGGCCCTAAAACTATTAGATGAATGATTGAAGAGGATAACAGCACACATATTACTTACTACACACAGGGAGAAAATACCACTACACAATGGAAGTATTGGAGAGTCATCACTCTAATCCAGCCATTAATTTTAGAATTGCTAAATTTCTATTTTCTGATATGATGCAATCTAAAGTGTCACTGATGCAGCAGTTAAACAAAGTAAATATTTTAAACAAAATATCCAGTTAACAAAAAACAGAGGAACAAGTTAAACAACATCTTGACTAAGCAATAAGACAAACCCAGAAGGTGAGAAATTTCATAGGAAAACTTGATGGGTCTCTTCAACAAACCAGTGACATTTAGAAGTAGACTGTTCTTAGTTAAGTGAAATATTAAGGGACATAATATACAGAAGGAATATGTGGTCCTCTTTAAGATGCTGATTGAGACAACCATCAATGAAAGACATTCTGGAAACAAATGGGAAAATTGAAACATTCCTCGGTTCCAAATAAGATTTAAATTAACTATAAGTTTATGTTTACATATATGTATATGTGCAGAGAAAGAGAGAAATCAAAGTGAATATACACGGAAATGTTACAAGTAGTAATCTCTGAGTGTTGGAATATGGTGATTTTCTACTTATTTTTCCTTGTGGTATTGTCTAATTTTCTACAACACACATGCACTACTTCTGTCATGATACTAGAATGTTTGGGGAGGCTCTGCCTCAAAATAAAAATATAAATAACACTTTGAATTATAGCCTGATGTTGGCTTTCAGATTTTATTTGATCTCTGTGTATCTACATCAGTTAAAACTGTGTCTTTGGGAAAGCCGGATGGCTCAGCGGGTTAAGCGCTTGCTTTGAAGCCCCGAGGACCGAGGATCGAATCCCTGCTCTGGCCCAGGTGGACCCACATGCTGAACTGGGGTGTGCTTCCCGAACGCGGTGAGGCCCCCAGTTCAGTTCAAAAATAAAAAAAATTAAAAAATAAACTGTGTCTGACTCTAAACTATAGGGGGGGGGGGGACTAATATTTCTTTTGACTGACCAATGAGTTTGGCAATGGGTTAATCTATTGAATTTAATCTCTACAATGACCATATAAACTGGGTATTATATTCTGTCTTTTACAGATGAGAAAATAGGCTGAGTAGCAAAATATGTTCTAAGAAGGTGTACTACTGGGTGTTGACTGAGATAACTCACCCCAGCTTTACTGAGTACCTTAAGTAGGACTATAAGACCTTTGCCTCCATCCCAAGGACCTCTAGCGAATTGCTCATTGCCTCAATGGGGAGTCTATAAGAGAATCAGGAAACAGAAATCTCCAATCTTTGACTTTTAGGATTCACTATTTACCTTGAGTGTGTTTGTTTAGAAAAGAGCAGAAACATTTAAAGAGGAGACAGAACAGTTAGATACAGTTTGGGTTTCTAAGAAAGGGGGTAGAGGAGAACAATCAGACCCCCAGAAGTTGTGTTCTACTTTTATTCTGGGCCCTGAGAAATGGGAAATGGCCCCCTACCCCGGCTTTCCACTCTTGTCATCCTGCCATGGCCCAGAACATGAGGTAGAAATGGCAGCAAGAGACTAGGCTGCTTCAAAAGACAGTAGACTGCTTCACCCTCACTGAACTTGGCATGACCTGAGGAAGCCGGGAGAGCAGGCAAACATTACCCTCATGACCAAGAGGGGCAAGGTTGAGACAGGCAGGACAAGAAAGAAGACATGAAGGATCTCTGCAAGGGATAGAGGATGCTGGTGAAGGGCAGGATGAACCTAATAAAGACAGAGAAGGGTAGAAACTAGAATATTCTGCAGAGGCCAGTATGAGGAAGGCTTCCCAATATCCAAGGACCACCAAAGGTTTTACATCTCAGAAGACGCCAGCTTGGACCATGGCAGACCTTAGAGGGCCAGATACCTCTTCCAAACAGGTGCTATCCAGGGGCAAAAAACAAGAGGAATATCCAGAATTGAATGAGAAAAAAACAGACATGATGAAGTTAACCCAAAATTGACTGTATCATTAGGCCAAAAGGCATTCTGAAAATAGAGATTGCCACACAAGAGAAAAATAAAGAAGTCTACTTATTTACATTCTTAAGTGTGTGGCATAAAAATATTATAGCTAACATAATAATTTATCCTCGTTTACAGAGCCAGTGGATGTCAGTGTAACTTGCCTTGTAAAATGTACTTTGCAGTGCTACTAACAGAGGAAAGGCTAACAAATATTTCATGATGGCAACTTTATAGACGAAGAATAAAAAAGGTAACTCGCATATAATACCTTTGAAATCTAGAACTAAATGCTAGTTTTGAAAAAAAAACTATAGATCATATAAAAAGAAATTCAATATTTTTTGAAATTTAAGATATATATATTAAAATTAAATTGCATTTTTTTTACTAATGCCCCCCTTGTAAGAAAGAATTAGTCAGTGACTTTTGAAGCCTTTTTTTAATGAATTTTACATTTCTTTTACATTTTACAAAAATCAAAGAACAGAGTCTACAAAGTATATAGTCTCTTGACTAGCCTGAGCCTTTAATATCTTATGACAAAAATAAGTCTGTACCTAGGCATGTCTGTAGTATATAGCATTGTTGTGCTAAATGATACAAGGAATGAGCCAAATAAAAAAGCAGAACAAACAGAATGTTCTTCGGCACAGGGAGAATCTGTGCTCAAAATCATTATTTGTAAAAGCTCCATTTTGATTACTATTGTTTCGCCCTGGAGAATACTTTAATATTCAGCTGGAAATACAAGGGCTGTCTGGAATGTATCCAGCCATGTAATATGAAAAATAGAGGCATTTATGATTGGATTTTTTTCCATATAGCCCTTGTATAATTTCTAGAGGACAATATTGCCTACCGACTACAAGGAACATAAGACAGGGTAAAGGTGAGACACACTGCATTGCTGCTCTGACTTGAAGCTAGAGACTCACTTTTTTAAAAAATATATTTTGCATTATGACTCATAAAGATTTCCAGGATGTTGGGATAGCTCAGCAGGTTGAGTGCTTGCCTTGCAACCACCATGTCCAGAGATTGAAACTCAGCCCCCGCCTATGCAAACCCATATGCTGAACTACAACACAACTGGTAATCACTAGGATGGTGGTGAAGGTTCTCACCTCCCATGCGGGAGGTCACTGATTTTGTTCCCATTCCATGCAGCCCCACATCCACCGGTGTGGAAAGAAACCATGTCACAACTAATATACGACTGTGGAGACTTCTCTGGACTCTGACACTCTCTCACTCTCTCACTTTCTCTCTCTCTCTCTCTCTCTCTCTCTCTCTCTCTCTCTCTCTCTCTCTCCCCTTCTCTAAGACAATAAAATAAATCTTTAAAATAAGTTTCAGCAGAACACACATTACTTACCTCTGGTTAGCTGGATCTACGTGACCTACACATCACACTTCAAAAAAAAAACAAAACAAAACATTAACCAGTAAGCCTTCTCAAAGAAACTCTAAAGTTTTAACTATTGTGCAATTCTCTTACTCAAACGATGAAGAAGACTTTTCACAAAGTCATCCATCAGGCAGCACTGACACCACTGGCCAATTTATTTGTTGAAGCGGGGGCAGTGGAACAGTGGAGCCAAGCCAAGCCACTGCTCCATCGCTCTCTGCCTTACTCCTGCTTTGCTCCAAGGGGCAGGGAGCTGGTTCCTACAAAGTGCATTCCCAGACTCGCTGGCCAAAAGACTTCTGGTGAAATCCTTACAAGGGAGGAACTGGCAGGAGACTGGGAGTGGGAGAATAGGAGAAAATTAGTCTTTTTTAGCCTGTCTGTCTCTCTTTCTCTACTTAAGCAGCATTTTCATCCATGGCTGTGACTCCTTTGTGGTTCCAGGTCCCCAGAGGTTGCTCTGCCCCTGGCTCTGGTAAGATGACTTCCTGCATGGGTCTCCCCAACCCTTCAGTGGGCAGCAGCTTCCCGCTGTGGCTAAGTTGTGAATTGTCTCACCAACCTGTTTGCTTTTGTTTTTAAATAAAAGCGGTATGTATTTAAGAGGTACAACATGAAGATTTGATATACGTCTACATAGTTAAATGATTACTACAGTCGGGCTAATTAACATCTCAGTTACTGTTTATGTATGATATGTGTGTTTGCATAAAGAGAGCTTCTGAACTCTATTCTTATCAAATTTCCAGTATTCTACACAATTTTATTAACTACAGTCACCAGATTGTACATTAGATCTCCAGACTTATTCACTATTACTTTGTAACCTTTGACCAATATCTCCTTACTTCCCCCACCTTCCTGCCCCTGATTACTAGAGCTCTACTCAATGCTTCTATGCACTTGATGTCTTTAGATTCCTCATATAAGTGAGATTATGCAGGGGGTTTTTTTCTTTCTGTATTAGACTTGTTACACTTAGCATACTATTTTCCGGGGTCATTCATGCTGCTGGAAATGGCAGAATCTCCTTTTCTAAGGCAAAATAATATGCTGTGTGTGTGTGTGTGTGTGTGTGTGTGTGTGTGTGTGCGCGCGCGCGCACGTGCACGCGCATATGTGCATACCACAATTTCTTTATCCATTCATCCCGTGATAGACACTTAGGTTATTTTTAGGTTCCTAAAACATATTTTGAATGTTCTTAAGTTCCCTCCATTGAGCAACTTGCCATGAAACACTGTTTCCCCAGTTTAATCCTGCCTGATGCAGGAACCATGTAGACAACTAATGAAGAAACCACCTCAAGATTTTGCTCTCTAAATAGAAAAACACAAGGGGAAGCCAGGATGGCTCAGTGGGTTGAGCGCTCACTTTGCAGCCCCAGGGACTGAGGATCAAATCCGAGCCTGGGCCCAAGTGGACCCATATGCTGAACTGGGGAGTGCCCCCAGTTCAGTTCTCACTGGGGTGAGACCCCGGCCCGGTTCCTGCCCTGTGCAGCCACACGCCCACCTGTGGAATGAAACTATGTGGAAAAACCAATAATGTGCAACTATGGAGACTGTTCTGGGCCCTCCCCCTTCTCTCTGTCTCTCTGTCTCTGTGTATGTGTGTCTCTCTCTGTCAAAAACAATAAAAATAAATCTTTAAATAGAAAAACACATTAAGCCATAACTAGCCTTAACTCCTTCCCTTATAGAGTATACTACAGGCATAAAGTTTCTGAAAAACAGAAGAGAAGAGGAAAGGATTCTTCATTTATTTGTCAAGTGCCTACCACCAACCAGCAACATGGTAGTAGGTGGTGGGGCTATCAAGATGAGGAAAAGCAAACATGGGCCTACCTTCCTAGTCTATGGGGGGATATGGTCATCCATGGAAAATCACACAAGTAAGTGTACATTTACAACAGTGTACAGTCAGTTCTTCTATGATACTATTTTAAAAGTGTGAATGGATATATTAGGAAACAATGTAAACATCATAGAATTTTGTGTGAGCTTATACAGCAATTTCATCTTTAAGAAACTTAAAATCAGGGGTGGCAAACCTTTTGTTTTCCCTGGGACACACTGGAAGAAAAATTGTCTTGGGCCACACATAAAATGCACAAACACTAATGATAGCTGATGGGCTTAGAAAGAAAAAAAGGTCACAAAAACATCTCATAATGTTTTAGGAATTTGTGTCGGGTCACATTCAAAGCCGTCCTGGGCCACAGGGTGGACATGCTTGCTCTAGATGACCATCCAACTGAACAGAGCCAGGTAGGAATACACAAATGCAATACAAGCACAGAGACCCTCCTTCAGGGACTTCAGTTCACCTTGGGCCACACCCATCTGGTGGCACAACTCTCCGAAGGATTTCAGACAACCTTCCTTCCACTACTTCACAAAAACTCATAAGCAGCAGCCTTTCCAAAGCCCGCTTCCACAATAAAACTTCAGGGTTTTTTTGAGGTAAAATACCATTTTTATTGAAGTTTTTATGTATTTCCTAAAGATTTTACATGTGTAAAAGCACACTACCATTTTGTATTAGTTTCCAGTCATTTCTTCTTATGTATCCCTGGGAAAGTTGTTGAAGTTGTGCTCCTTCGCCATTTTCCCATAAGCCCTGTGGGTTTTACGGTGCCATTTTGCACATCACAGTAACTATTTTAAATGCATATGTTGCATTATAATAGAACTAACTATATTTGAAGAAAAAGGCAATGGTGCTATGAAAGCATATACCAAAATAAAGGAAGGCCTCGGGTAGAGCCATAGCCCTGGAGAGAGAGAGCAGGCTGTAGGCACAAGGAACCGGAGGAAGGCTGGGGCAAGATAACTGAAAAACAGGAAGGCTGGTCTGGGAGGAGGCCAAAGAACTGGAGTTAGTAGGCAGGGCACCCTGCAAGGAGTGAGAAGTCGTGAAGTGGATTCGCACAAGGAAGCTGGCCACCTGCAGAAGTTTCCAAAGGAAGTGGTACGTAGGTCAAACATAATTCAAGTCCCCATTTTCTCAATAATAAAATGCAAAATAAACTACCTGTAAATATTTAAGTTATTAACTCTGTAATACATGCACATTTGAAATCATATAACATGATATCGTATAGTGATTTTAAAAGATTGCTTTCTTATATTCGCACATTTCAAGAAATATTGTGTGCATGTCCTTCAACATCTTTTACATGCACTGGTGGCATCATGTTTACCTTCACTATTTCTATCCCTTCTTCTAATGATTTATCTCTTCGGCTACAGGGTAGAAATGTGGATCTGTTTTACACCTCTGGGAACTTGGGAACTTTGAGGAACTCAAACTGCCACCTGATTGTTTACTGAAGAGTATAAGAAGCAATAAATGCCTCACAGATTTAAATGCTGGTCCAAAAAGATCAGGTTTTGAATAAAGAATCTAAAAGGTTTGTTTAAATACTTATTCAAAATTAAGTATTTGAGAGCACATCCTATGAAACACTCAGTAAGGTGATTTTCTCTGCTCCACAGAATAATTTTGAAGGAGGGTATCAACATGAAAAGTAAGTCAAAGAGAAACACTAGAGAGTTGGAAGCCCTGGGCAAACTAGAATCTACTCACACACATAGAAAAAACTAAATTTAGTTGGGTTTGGGGTTGGGGACAGAGAGAGAAAGACAGATCAAACACACACACACACACACACACACATACATCTGTGGTGGACAGCCAGTCTAGGGCCTTTGCCAGTCCACTTCTTTAATTCTGGTCTTTAAGTTTCACCCAGATTCTGACCAGACTTCATTGCCCTACCACAGTTTCACTCCACTGTACCCTGAGAACACCACCTTTTGCAACAGGTTGGACATCAGTCCTTCCATTAGACTAGCACCAACTGCATCAATAGCCAGTCTGTTTGCATTCTTCCCTAGCATTGTTGTAAACTGAATGAATCCGTGTGCATGCACCACTATTCCTACAATAGTAAAATTCCATTTATTATGTGTCAAAAACCTCAGAAAACCTAAACAAACACAATTTATAGCACCATTCAATGGTAATTGATTTTCTTAGTGTTTCTGGGAATACTCCAAGTTCCTAAAGGAACTCTAAATCATCAAAGCAAGATTAACCTATATTCAATGAGGTTTCCAAGTATTTTTCCTTACTTTAATATAATCCACTTAAGAAATGCTTAAATTAGCTCCTACTATAGACACAGTAATGTGCTCAGCATAATGGAGAGAATCAAAATATACAAGGTTTGGGACTCTAAAGCAGTTATAATACTCATGTGAAAAGCAAAGCCAGAACATATATTAAGCTACAAAATAATAATATTTACATTAATACCTCTTGCCAACAAAGACACTTTTCTTTCTACTCTAATGTATACTGAGAAATTTGGCCATGAATTGAATTGGATTTCCCAAAGGAATGTCATAAATTATAGTAGAGGTTGTTTTCCTGAAGAAGGATTTGGCATTTTAAAGAATCTATACACACATATGCACACACATGTATATACATAAACATACTCACATATTCAATAACATGTCACAAAACAAATAAAAATTATAAAATACTCTGTTAGCCATTTACCATGTGTCCCCAAAATGGGATAATAATTACACAGAAATTGTACAATGGGATCCAGTGTCCCCAAGTGTACACACAGCACAAAAATAAAACTCTAATGTAAACTCTAATGTATTATAAATTTTACTTAATGCCAAATGTCATCTCTGATAACAAGCATATCATTAACCATAGTTCTGCTTGCCTTGTTGGATTTGAAAAGGTACTTTGGGGATGACTTGATGGCCAGAGTCTTTTTTAAAAATGAGCTGATGTGTTCTGTTTCTCTAGATAAATTTCCCTACAGAGTGTCTGAGCACTCAAAATTTCTCACTGACCTTAGAGATAACTTAAAGGACTAAGGCAGGTATTTAATAAATGTGTACTCCTGATGGTTATAGTGGCATCGGTGCATCTTTCTTCTTTTAAAAGGACTGACCTAATATTTATTTACTTCCATCTTGCCTCTCTCTTGAATATTCTTAAAGTGACAATTTCTGAACAAATAAAAAAAGATGAGGAAAAGGTAAACATGAAATAAACCTAGAGTCTATACACAGTTATCTCTGAATATAGTTGGGAAATGCTACCCACCAGCAATTAATAGAAGACTGAAGTGTTCTTCAAAAGATTATTTTAATGGTAATTCTGACAACCAGCATATTCTACAAATACACCCTTCATTTTCTCCAGTCTGGATCAATAATGTTGGTGCTCATAAGGGCATCTGTGTCTGAGTGCATGTTTATCTTCATGTATTCCTTAAAACTTTGCCACTTTTAACTTGTTTAGGCTTCAACGACTTCTAGGAAGAGGATAATGTCTGTGTACTAAACAATGGTCCCCTTCATTCCCTGTGGAGTAAACAGGGTACCTTTCATTTTAGTATTGTTATATTTTCTACTAATATATCCTAATTAGGTTTCTTTTTACTTATCCATGTCTTGCTCAATTTCCAAAGGTTGATATTCCAATTTTGACTTTATTTTGAAGCTATTCTTTTTTGGCAAAGTGCCACCCATTTCAATCTTTTTCAGTATACATTTAGTCCAAAATTGCCTATTTTGCTTGTCTAAATCTTCAGTAGTTATTTTGGCAGCTTTAAAAGAGGAGAATCAAAATGGCAGGATAATAGGAACTTTGCCAATCCATTCTTGGCTTCCCTAATATACTACAATTCTTCTTTTAATCATCAAAATAAAAAGAGACTGGAAACTGGCCATTGGATTTGATAACTAGGAAGCAATTCATGACTTTGGCAAGAACTATTTCAGTTGGAACAATGGGGGTGTGAGGGCAGGAGCGGTCATCCAGGCTGGGTGATTTAAAGAATGAATACACAGTGGGAAAAGTGATAATTTCTACTAGTTTGGGAAGATATAATTTGAAAGGAAGGCAAGAAATAAGGAGGTAAGTAGGAGAGTCAAGAGTGGATTCTTTGTTCTAAATGGGAAAAACATGGGCTTGAATATTCTACATAGGAAATTCTAATGGGACATTATATACTTAGCATTAAAAGTCACTGCATCACCCACTGCTTCATTTCTCTCCCATTCGTTGTCGTTCTTGTTCACAAAGTTTCTCTAGATCCAAGAGAACAAATAATCTATCTAAGTCACACAGATTTCTCCCACCTTTGCAACTGGCTCAACCAATGGAACAGTATGCATTCTTTCCCAAAGCATTTCCTCTGCTCCCTTCTAATGGGTCTATCTGTTGGTTCAATCAAATTTCTGAACACACGTCTAGTCCCAACAGTTCAAGAAGTGTTTCCCTTTTCAGTTGAATTATTTGCTTCCTCTTTCCTGCCTCTTTTTAGTTCTCATCTTGAATTCACTATCACTCTCCCTTCATTCAAATACTCATATGTGTATGTTTCCTTCAGGGGGCAGTGTGTGTTATGCGCACACACATGTTCTACCAAATTTCCATCATTCCATGTTCACTTCCTAAGATTTCACAACATAAGTGATTTTCATATTACTTTGAGCATCTCTTAGATTTTAGTTCTTGGGACTGACTGACTAGTTTGCTATTTCAGATGCTTTTACCTTGGAGGCATTTACCAAATATCTATGCTTGCCAACCTTGTTGCCAAATCAATAGATAATTCTTTACCTGTGTACAATTCCCTGCCACACACTGACACATGCCAATACAAAACTGTTTACCTTAGATTATAAGGATTTGGGTCTCACTTTATTTAGACTGTGAGCATCACAAGTTTTCAAAACACAGAATTTGAGAAAGAGATCAAGTTCTACGCAGACCAGTAAACCAGGGATAAGCCAATCTGCCCACACTGACAGACTGCTAGAGAGTTTATTGTTGTTTTGTTTTTAATGAATCTGGAAGAGAATTCTTAACCCAGGAACTTTAAAATAATATATGAAATTAGATTTTATATTAAAGAGAATATAAATAATCAGTCTTGAAGGATAGAACATATAATACAGATTCAAAAATAACACTGGGAAAACTAAGAAAAACAAATAGATTGACAGAGAGCCCAATTTCTTCCTTTCCATACTGAATCTATTAATCTTTAAAACCGCACAGATGCAATTTTTATCTTTGAAGCATCCTTCTTTTTTTTCTCCTATGTTCACATGAACTCCATGAAAAATCCTTAAGGGTGTGGCCAATTCTTGGGTATGGCTGTCCATCCCATTGGACCAAGCATAGTGCATTGCATAGTATAGAGAAGCAGTACAGTACCACTGGCTAAATTTTCCTTAAGAAACACAGTAAACTGAAATGAATTATTTTAATCTATCAAAGTGTATTGAAGTGTTTGCCTATAAAAAGCGAAAAAAATGTCTGCCTGATGATCTGATGCCCTCAATGTTTACATCAACTTCTCTGTAGCTGGCCAAATAGCCCAAACGAGTATTACAGCACATTCTACGCAACTGATGAGATATTCAAGGGGGGACTCCACTTCTGTAGGTTATATAACCTCGCAAATTTTTAGCTGATTCTTTTTGCTCACAAATGCAAAGTCGCCATCCTGATATTGTTCAGCACTATATTCTTACATAGTCACAGGAAGCCCTATGCAGCATATGTTCATGCCCGACTCCCTCACCTCTCGTATGCATACTTACGAGGATTACTTAGCATTACTGAATATCAAGGTTTGTCATCCTCAGAACAAAACAGATTTTTTTTTTTTTGGTGGAAGGAGGTTATATTGAAGGAAAGAGACCCACACTTCCTTCAGGTGAACATCATTTTCAACTGCAGCTGAGCTGCTAGAAGTCACCAACTGGAGTCAACAGAGAGAACCCAGCCGGAGGAGTAGCAAAACTAATGGGAGAAAACTTTATTCATATTCATTACTTCAAATTAGGCTTTCATATAGGTGAAATTACTTCAAATTAGGCTTTCATATAGGTGAAATTACTTCAAATAGGCTTTCATATATTTCATAAAATATAGCATAAAAGCTATATTTTAATTCACATGCATGCATAAATAAAATGAATGTACCTCTGTCATTTAATCCAACATATACCTAGTACACAATTATTCTCAGCGAGGTGCTGAAGATCAAAATATAAATAAGATGCATTCTACGCTTTTACTTAGTAAAAGCACATACTTAAGAAGAGAGCTAGACTTATATAAACAAGACAATTTGGCTTTGCCAAGGACAAAGGAGGTACAGATAAACTGCAAATTCCTGGAAATTGGGACTGGAATCATATACTTACTTTCATCTACTCTGGCATGGACACAGCAGGTGCTCACTAAACACTCTTGGAAATTATTCACATCGCTTACAAACACATGCATCTTGCACTTTCTATTGATTTCTCTTACTGTGTAAAAATTGCTTCGTTTTTTACTTTATTTTTTTTAAGCAGCTGAAAGATGTCTGTAATGGCGATATATTATGTCTACAAGCATTGTCTTAATTCTACCACTCTATAATCCAAGTGAAATATCTAATATTCATGAACACAATATTAGATAACATACCCATAGAGTCTAAGAAAATTTTTCCCTATGAAGTATAAATTTTTTCTTTCTTTCCAGCTGAAGATTTGTTCCTAATATTTTTATTTTAATGAGTAACTGAAATCGGATTTAAGCTATTTATATAAGATGTCCCAGAAGGAGACTTGGAATTATTAAGATGTTTCACACTATCATATGTAGCTGAATAGAGGATGCACTTACAAAGGAAATATGGGACTTTTTTTTATATGTTCCACACAATGAAAGACATGTCACATTCTGCTTTTCAACTAGAGCATGCCACAGCCCAGAGGGTCGGTTACTGTCAGAAATTCAGCTTGAGAAAAGCCCTTCAAATAACTGAGAAGAATGCTACCTGACAGGAAATGAGTCAAATCTACCAAAAAAATTACTACAATTTGATCAGAAATATCACTGTCATGAGCTACATGGCATTTCTGACTGCAGTAATCATAATAAGAATATATATATATATATATATATTAAAAAGGACTGAGTGTAAGTGCAAATGAGACAAACAGGTTAAGTTCAATCTAGCTAAAGGTTACTTTTTCCCTTCTCATTCTTACTAGAGATAAGAAGAAATTGGGCTATACTCATTTTACATGCTTCAGAATATATACACACACACACACACACACATATACACACACACACATACATACTAGCAAATCAATAAAAAAGACAAAAGAAATTGGGCCTATTTAGCCTAGAAACAAGAAGGGCATGGTGATTCCATAGTGTGTATGAAGAGTTGTAAAGTGCAAGCAATCCAGATATGCTCCATCTTCACAAATGAAAGGCATATTGGATTCATATTTTACAGATAAGGTATACTGAAATCTTCCTATCATGCAGTTTTCAAAAGTATGTTCCTGAGAGAAGCCATGAAAGTGTTTTAAGTCTTTTATTTAAGACATTACTCATTCTGGTATTGAAGGGCAAAATTAATAAAGAGATGAATAGCCTCACATATGCACAGACTGACACTACACCTTGGGAGGAAACTGGCCGTCAATAGACAGCCAGTAGAGTGGAATTGCTCACAGTATGAGTTCTAGGCATGTCCCATATGAAGGCAACCAGCCATGGAAGCGACTGAGCTTCAGAAATCCAGCTAGTCTGAATTAAGATGTACTTACAAGTGTAAAATACAGACTGGATCTCAAGGACTTAGTACAACAAAGATCTATAACATCTCATTAATAACTTTTCCATAAGCAATACATGTCAAAATTATAATATTCTACAAATATTCGATTAATAAAATATCCTTTCCTAACTTTCAATTTTTTTTTCCTTTTACTATTGTTGCTACTAGAACTTTAAGATTGCATATACGAATTGTATTTGCAATTCATATTTAATTTCTACTGAAGAAAGCACTCTAGAATCAGACCACCTGAGTGCAGATTCTGACCTGGGACAAGCCACTTAACTATTTCCACATCTGAAAAACTAGAACAATAACATTAGTACAATCAACTACAAAATTTCTGAGAGAATTTCCTAAGTTAATATATGTAGAACAGTATCTGGCACACAGCATATACTCAACAAACCTGTTATTAATATCCAGTACACAGGTCTTCTCTGTCAAATACCCTGACTTGTAGTTGCTTATCCTCTATTTAAATTCCCCTAAAGATGAGGAACTCACATTTCCTTGAGACAGCCTATCGTATTTCTGGATAGCTCTGCATGTGAAAATGTTCACTCCTGAAGTACACAAAACTCTTTACAATTTTGATTCTTCTGAACTTCTTTATATATGATTGTACCAGAGGCTAAGAGAAACTGGTCATATTCCAACACCGTATCTCTATAGAAATTGTTCAAAGACTTTGGTATTGGAAAGAGGGATATTATATATTCTTATGGAAGTTCATGTCAAGAGACCCCTTGCTGACCCAGCAAAACACTTGTAAGAGCCAGATCCCCAGATATGTAATTTCTCATACATGCTTAACCAATGAACCACCCTTATCTTAGTCAAGTCGTCCTCTATGACCAAGGACACTTTCTCGTCAGGATGCGCATGGAGCAATGAGGACAGAGGAGGCCACTCATTTAACCAGATTGCTTAGCCCAGTCACAGGAATGACCAAGGTCACAGCCAGTCCACCCACACTCACATCTAAGGACTGTTTTTCCCCTTTTCCTGCTCTTTATAATTTCAAAAGCTGGGAAGCCGGGATGGCTCAGTGGGTTAAGCACTCACTTTGCAGAGCCGGGGACCGAGGCTCGAATCCCGGCCCAGGCCTGTGCAGACCCATATGCTGAACTGGGGAGTGCCCCCAGCTCAGTTCACTCTCTGTCTCTGTATCTCTTTCTCTCTCTCTCTTTCTCTCTCTCTCTCTCTCTCTCTCTCTCTCTCTCTCTCTCTCTGTCAAAAACAATAAAAAAAAGAAAGTGATTCACTTTCATTTAGAAAAAAAAAATCAAAAGCTAATGCTCTGCATATTCAGCAGAACAGTTCTGTCTTAACGATAAGCCATTAATGAAAAAGAATGTGATGTGGCTTTCCTAAGTATGTCTGGGTTTTCTGGATTCCAGTGGTTCCTCAGGAAGCCAGCACTTTTATATGCAAATGTCTCAAGCTCTTTACAAATCTAATATATTATAATCGTCATGCATAAGGTCTGTGCCAAATCAAATGCAGCCTTTTCCCATATTTCTAAATAATACTTCTGGCACCAGGAAGAAGTGATTCAGCAGTACTCTTCCAGTCAGTCATCTCCATTGTATTGGAAGGCTTTGGCAGAGAGAGAGGAAGAGGGAGAGCAAGAGTGAGAGAGAGAGAGAGGAAGGGAAAGAGGGAGGGAGGGTGGGAGGGTAGGATAGACATTGAGTGAGAGAGAATAGATTGATGATAGATAGATAGGTAGGTAGGGAGGTAGGGAGGTAGGGAGGTAGATAGGTAGATATCTTGCATTTGGGAGCTATTTCAACATAGGTTAAGATTAAACTTGTTGACCCTAACCTTAGGCTCTAGGGCAACAACCAATCTGGTGTATCTGAAGCAAAATGAGCTTTTCAGCTCAACAGACTGGAATGAACACAAATCTTAGCTCTGTGGTTAACCAGCTGCACTGGCTCTCTGCTAAGGGGCCAAAAGTCTCTCAGCCTCCATTTTCTAGTATAAAAAATGAGTCTAAATAACAGAACCCACTTTGCAACATTATTATGAAGATTAGACATGCCAATTCTAATACACCTCACCTGGTATGCAGCATGGCATAGATAATCAATAACTAGCAGCCCCTCTTGTTGCCTGCCCGGATATTAAGACTTGCCTTAGAGATTCTCAAAGGGCTTGTCATCCAGGCCTCTCTATTCTCTATCATAGTCCCCTCTCAAACACTTTTCAGAATTCACAGTAGAGAGCGATGCCCTTTTTCATTCAAATAGTTTACTATCAGAATTCCACAAGCAGATGCTAATAAGAAAATAGATTAGATCAAACATTGAAATTAGAATGTACCACCGGCGTTGTTCAGGCAAAGAGAGGGCTTGGTGAATTGAGATAATCAGTGAAAGTTCAGTGGAAGTATAACTAAAACTGAGTTTTGATTAATAGGTAGAATTTGGATAACTTGAGGCTGCATTTTGCAAATCTGCATTTTGGGCCTTTTAAAATAGGTATGGGTCTTATGAATGACTTAAAAGGGACAGGCCTGATAGAAGAAAAATATGGGTAATAGCAAGTTAATACCTGGCATGAGTAAATTTGATGAAGGACCTTAAACATTATATTTTTTTCTGTTCAAGAAAGAAGCAGAAGTTAAGTTGCATTTATCTGGGCACATCTAGCAGTATTTGTGTTTAGTTTTAAGCTAGAATAGATCCAGAACTATGAAAGAATTTTCCTTAAAGAATCTGCAAAGTCATCAATATCCTTTTCTTTTCATGATTGACCAGAAGATATTCCAGTTCATAAAACTGAATATTTAATCATAAAAATGAATGGAAGTCAATACAAAATAAATTGAGTTAATTCTGAAGACTAGAAATCAAGATGGAAAAAAATAATTACTTTTTTCCAAAAAGAAATAAAGCCTTGTTGAATTACCCCATATAGTACATACCTTTCAATTAACTGGCCTGAGACAACTATTGGGATAGAAGGACATATAGTTATAGCAGATGACCTGTGTTAGAAATGGCTGTACCCTAACCTACATGATTTAGTATGTTTAGATTATGTTTTGGAGGAAAAAAACTAAAATTGAAGGTAGAGTGGCTTTATATGAATTCATAACTAAAAGGGGTCTAGGTAACTTTAGCTCTTTATTAATAAAGGGTGTCCCAAAATTCACGCAAGATTTGAATTTTGCGTCATTTGTGTGGTAAAATGTTGTCAATGAAAAAAAAAGACAGCATGACAGCTGACAGTTCAGGGTTATTAAAAATGGAGCACCATATGAAAGAACAATGCGTTTTCATTGTTGAGCAATGAAAATTTACAATTTTAAATTATAAACCTGTGTTTTCTATCAAAATTATTTCTTTCATGAATTTTGGGACAACCTTTATAAATATACATAAATAATAACAGTTAAGTGTATTTAACAGATAAATGTTAGACATAAAAATTAAAATGTAAAGGTAAACATATTTCAAGTTCAACCACTTGATTATACCAATGGTTGTATTTATTCACATTATAGGTAAAAATACGAAGAAATGATATCAAAAATATTTGAGGTGGTAGGGCTCAAGCACCGACCAATCAGAAAAGGCCCTGGAGAAGGTCCCTAGGCCCTCTGCCATATCAAGTGATGATTCTCTCAGTGCCTGTAACAAGAAGTGATCTAAGAGGTATTGGGGAAGTGGTCAGTATGACTGAAGTGATAGTAGGGCCTTCAGGGGGCTTAGAACAGTACCTGTTTACCTACTGATACAGAAGTAATTCAATATTTTTACAACCAGTAAGGCTGTATCAATGCACTCTGACCAAATCACCCTACACATGTCTAACATCAACACACAAGGCAGAAGGCAGCAGAGGAGACCCTAGAAGCAAACTCTGCAAGGAGAGACTACTGCAAGCCTTAGTCTTATTATAATTAAAGTCTTTCATTTCAATGTACCACATATTATGCTTTTAAAAAGAACCAAACTGGAAAATCCAGGCTTAAAATATGCATTACTACAAAATTATAGTCTAAGACCAAGGCAATGATGCCTATCTGCCATAAGTGGAGAGCTTACCTCAACATTGTGATTGTTCCAGAAGTAATGGGTTGTTCACTAATGTAACAGTAGGGCACAAATCTGCAGCCAACTCTCATTCAAGCAAGTGGAACGCAGCAAAACGCTCCTCTCCAATCAAGGCATTGAAGACTTATTTGTGCATTAGATACTTAGGATTCTGCTTCTAGCTCCAGCATATTTAATTGCAAGAGGCTCATAATTAAAATATGCCTAGAGAGGCAAAATCAAAAGCAAGCAGCATGCGCCTTGGTGCAAAATACCTAAGTTCAACAATGATAGTCTTTTGTTCCACATAAGAACATTTCCACATTTTTATAGATCCTCACATCTAGGTCAAGGTCCAACCTTTCCTGATATGAAGATGCTTTTATTTTAACTTCAAAAATTCTACAGGGTTCCACATCACAGCAAAGAGTTGTACTTTTAGAATCCATTAATTGCAAAAATACCTAGCGATCAAAAGCTAGAAGGAATAGTGATGCTTTTAGAAGTGTTTTACAGTATAAAGATTTCTCAAAAAATTAAAAATAGAACTACCTTGAGACCCAGCAATTTCACTCTTGGATATTTACCCAAAGAAATTCAAAACACTAATTTGAAAAATATATGTACCCCTAAGTTCATTGGAGAACTATTTACAATAGCCAAAATATGGAAGCTACCAAAGTGCCCATCAATAGACAATTGGTTAAAGAAGATGTGGTACATATATATAATGGAATATTACTCACCTGTAAAAACAAATGGACTCTTACCATTTACAACAACATGAATAGACTTGGAAGGTATTATATTAATGAAATAAGTACGACAGAGGACAAACACTATATGATCTCACTTATACGTGGACTCTAAAGAATAAAATAAATGAACAAACAAAACAGAAACTGACTCTTAGATACAGAGAACAAACTGATGGTTGCTAGATGGGAGGGAGGTTGGGGGCAGAGTGAAAAGATGAAGGGTTTAAGGAGTACTAATTGGTACCGGTAGTTATGAAATAGTCATGGGGATATAAAGTAAAGCATAGGAAATATAGTCAACATATGGTAATAACTATGTATAGTGCCAGGTGAGTATTAGACTAGTCAGGGGGATCACTTTACGTAAATTATATAAATGTCTAACCACTATGCTGTACACTTGAAATTAATATAAAATAATATTGAACATCAACTGTAATTGAAAAATTACAAAAAGAGGGAGTAAGAGGTTCAAATTTCCAGGTATAAACAAATAATTCATGGGGACATAACGTACAGCACAGGGAAAATAGTCAATAATATTGTGAGAGCATGGTATAGTGTCAGATAGTTTCTGGGCTTATCATGGTGA
Source organism: Craseonycteris thonglongyai (assembly GCA_004027555.1). NCBI lineage: Eukaryota > Metazoa > Chordata > Mammalia > Chiroptera > Craseonycteridae > Craseonycteris > Craseonycteris thonglongyai. The sequence goes on from PVKE010004709.1 coordinate 38,674, forward strand.
TCAATTCTTTAGGTATATAATTGTTAAATAACTATAGTATATACCTGAAGCAAATATAATATTGTATGTTAGCTGTATTTTAATAAAAATCATTTTTTTGTGTTTTTTCTCTATTTTTGTATTATTAAGTTTATTGGGGTGACATTGGTTGGTAAGAATTACATAGGTTTCAGGTGTACAATTCTACAACACAGCAAGTATGTGTGCTCACCACCCAGACACAGTCTCTTTCCACCACCATATGTTTGATGACTCCTCCCTCGTCTCCCACCTCACTTCCCCTTCAACCTCAGGTATCCACTAAAACTATTATATTTACTCTGGCCATAAGTTTTCATTTCTTTGTTGCTTTCAGTTTTATATTTCACAAATAAGTCATACGGTTCTTGATTTTTTTCTGTCTGATTTATTTCGCTTAACACCATGATCTCAATAAAAATCTTTTAAAAATGTAATGTGCATTAATCATCACAAAAGCATATACACAAGCTCTTAAAATGTAGTAGTTCTTATATGCACTGGATGAATTAACTATTCAGCTTTCAAACCAAAGTTGGGTTGAGCTCTCCACCCCTGCAATAACCTTGAGCCCTCACCAGCTGTGAAAATCTATTCTGTAACATCTCTAGGGTTGATTCCAAAAGTTTGCCAAAAGACACCGAACAATTTATTTCACTAATATTCTATGTTCCCCTTCAAATGAATTGTTTGATCTAGTAGCTATAGCCTGCTCATAATAAATCATAGGTGGATTACAATTGAAAAATAAGCATTTATATTTTGTATAACTGGCCCACTTCAGGCAACAAGGTTCAGAATGAAAGCGTGTGTAATCCTAGGAATTCAGGGACTGTAATCCCTATTTCCTTCTCAGGGAAGAGCGGTATACAAGCTGACGGGAACTACACCTAATCCTCTTTGGCTTGCTCTCGATAATAGCTACTGATAGCTATGAAAACCACCTATGTAAATGCAAGTAAAAACACCAACCAAATAATCCCAATTAATGGAGAAATTTTAAAGGGTGAATAAAGTGTTTAACATCTTGGAGCAAGGCTATCATAGACTTCACATCTACTACAACATTGATCCCACTTGAACAATTCTAAAATATCTAAAATTAAAGAATGAAGTTTTGGATCCTTCTACCTTCACAGGTTTAATATGTTAATTATCACTTAGATATTAATCCGGTTAACAACTCTAAACTAAGGACATGTATTATATTCAGGAAGCTGCCTCGTGTTGAGGTGAATGCAGCTGCTTCTTTTATAATAGTTATATACTGGAGAAAGTCCTCTTTTAAAAACGTAAAGCACTTGTGTGTAATTTATATTCAAAAAATCCAAAAGTGTATCTAATAGGTTTTAACACTGAAAGATCCTTTACTTAATCAAAGACCAATTCTTCACACTTTGCAGCACATCTCTGAAACTAGGTTGTTAATAGTGCTGTTCTTTGATCCAACAAGTAGTATAGTTATCACTACTTAGAATCTTTTAATCTGTTTGTCTTGATTGCATACTTAATATATTGTATCATTTGTCATTTTGACTCTTAATAGGACCAGAAAACTATTCTTCATTCTATTTAAACTTTTGAAATGATGTTGTTACTTTAATGCCCAATATTTCTAAAGGTGTACAGAGCAGCAAAATTGCAGTTTTGGCATGATTTTTTTCTCTGAAGAAGTAACATGACTCCAGCTTCAGTTTGTGAAGTACAACTAAAATGAATTTAAAAAGAAAAAAAAATGAATTGACATGCTTTGAAATTTTTCTTATTTAGACAGTCCTCTTCCACTAACTCAACAACTAATTTTTTATTCTGCGTTTTCCATTTATTTAAGCAAAGTTTTTCTATTAACAAGTATTAATCAAAGTATTAATCCTTCAGAAATAGACTCAGCAGCTAGTAAGTAAGGTCCAGGTTCTTAATACCCTTCCTGACGACGTACATTTTAGCAGGAATTTTTCTTTCATTCTTTACCTTCTGTCTCTCAAAAGGCACACTCAGCAGAGAAGAGAAAGGTACCCTTAGTTGCCAGTTAATGAATATGAATATGAATCCTCAAATTGTACAGTCTGTGCTTTCCACTGTTTTTATAATCAGTAATTACTGTCTACCTGTCTAACAGTCTTTCGGCTTCCTAGGGGCCTTCAACTCTTTAACAAGCAAAAACTTTGATTAAGAACAATGGGGGAGAGGATGCTAGAGGATTAAGAAACATTGTAAAGATCATCTTTCAGGTATCAATTTAAACATTAAGGTAGATATGAAATAAGCCCATTTGTTATAAACCCTCAAAATGGACTATCAAAGTCCACCAGCAGCAGGCAGATCCCTCCTAAACCACACATCCTTAAGCACTAATCACGGATTAATCTCCAATCTTCAGAACTCTGAGTGATTTGTAGGTGTTCAGCGCTGCTGGAACTGTCTGTGCTAATGTGCAAGATGATTCCACATTTTTGAAGTCAACAGTTGTACCTGTGTACGTTGTAACAGGGGCAGGAGAATTATCTTCCTAATTCTTTTTCACTTAAATTTACGTGGAGAGCTTCCAGTCTTCAACTCCTGGCAGATAGGTGAAAAAACACAATGCACAGGCGGAAACCAATTCCAATTCCAGGGAATCTACTCAGAAGGCACACATACCCACTGAAAGCTGAGAACAGGCCACATTAAGTTCTCAAAGAGGCTCCTGGTGTAAATGGCATTGGGGTTTAAAAACACCAGAGCATCAAAGTGAAGATTCAAGACAAGAACTTTATATAGCTTTCAACCCACAAATACATGAGCTTTTCATTCACGCTGGTAAGGACTTCTTAACGTGGTCCATAACATCTTAAGTGGCTTTCATGAAGCCTTAATCAAGGCTGTAGTATCCCTAAGCACAGAAAGGCTTCCCTGGAGATCACCAACCCCCACTTACCCAACAAACCCAGTCTGTCCTGACACTGCCTGGGACATAAATGTATCACTTTGACATCCAAAGGCTGCCTGTCAAGGGACACACCAGATGCACCTGTGTGTGCATGCCCACATGCACACACACAGCCCACAGCCTCGTTGCCACATACTCTGCCTGGGTGGGTTACCATTTCCATGATAACAGACCACCCACAGGTGCACTCCTGGAAAATACCAAGAAGGCTCCTCTAGTCAGGTTGTCACTTACAAGAGCACAAAGGCACATAGAGGTGGACAACTAACTGCAGGCTACCAGCCGACCACCCTGGCCATGAACAGACCACCAAATAACCCTGGAGTGTTCCTAGAACATGCCCGGAAGGTCCATAATCTTAGTGGAACTCCACCTTGACCATATGCAATGGAAACGAATTGTAATATCTCTTAAGGAATGCTCAGAATGCATTCCATAAAAAGAACCATTAGATCACGTGCCCTTCCCCCAAATAAAGTTGGCCCCCCTCTCCCCCCTCCCCCCGTATTCAAAAAGAGATTAAGAGAGTTTAAGGGCCTCCTCCCCAAACACACACTCCACGCTTTCCAACTTCTAGACTCAAACTGCAGACTTCAAGAAACGGAGGTTTCACCTGAATATTCAAAGAACGTTAATACTACCAGAGATGTTAGAAAGAAAAGGTGACAGCCTATGCGTACCGGTAACGCTTTAAAAAGTACACGTGTCCTTCTCCTCGTCCCTCCCTGGCATGACCTGTTCCCATTTTTCTCTTGGTAAACAGCTAATGTCACACCAGACGGGTGACTCCTATTCTCCCCAGCTTGCCCCTCGCCCCCCGCGGGGACAGTACAAATGGACCGGTAAACTGTTGCTGCAGCCTCCTGACACAGCACTGATAAATCAGAGGAAGCTGCAAAACTTCTTGGCTAGCTCAGCTCTCCTCCAGGGGCACTGAACGCCCACTGGCAGATTCGCAGTCGGCGCTACCGAGAGGGAACCCTCAGTCAACCTGTTTGCAAAGCCGGCGGAACTAACTCCCTGCTCCCCGATCCTGGGCTCCGGAGCTCCTCGTGCAGGATGGGGGACCCGGCTCCCTTCTTCAGCGCCCTCCAAAGCAGACTGGAAGTGGAAAAAACAGAGCTCCTTCGGCCCCCCTCGGACAGGTCTGTCCGCTGCCTGGGGTCTGTGCCCAAGTCTGGGCATGGGGTATCTGCTCGCCCAGAGCCGGGGTCTCGGTGCCGTGTCCCCAGCAGCCCACCCTTCCCGCAGCCCCAGCCAGAGGCACGGAAGAACCTCTGCGTGCAAGTTCCGGCATCTGGCCGGGAGAGCGGGCGAAGGGCGCTGTCCGGGAAGGAACGGGCCAAGTCCGTGCCCGCGGTGCGCCCTCCGTCCTAGCTGCTGCCCCCGATGGCCCCTGCCGGCCGGGCTCCGGGCGCAGCGCGCCGCACTCACCCGCCTTGCCCACGCCGCTGCCGCCGCCGCAGCCTCTGGGAGCCACCGAGCCCCGAGCTTCCTGAGCGCGAGAAAGATGGTGGTGTGTGTCGGGAGACCACCCATGCCAGCGTCTGGCAACCCAGCGACTCTGGCTCCCCAGCACTGAAGCGCGAGGAGGAGGGCGAGGAAGGAACAGCGCAGTCAGACGCCATCTGCTGTACACCTCTGCGCAGCCATTGGCTGCCCGGTGCGTCCCCAGAGCCGCGGGTGCGGGCGGCAGGGAGCCACCTCGCGCCTCACCTCCCCCAGCGGCTGATCCCCGCCTCCCCACGCCTCTCCGACCTCCCCCACCCCTCCTCCACTCCGCTTCCGCCGCCCCTCCTTGGAGCAGGTGCACCCTCTCCCTCCGGGAGCGCCTCGGGTCTCAACCTCGCCGCCTCCTCTCCCCGGAGACTGTTTTCTGCAACTTTGAAGCTGCGGGGTGCAGGTGTGGACCGGGTGAGGGAGCCCCCCCCCCCAGCTGCCCTGTGTCTGGGGTACTCAAGCCGCTGACTGCAAGGGACAGGGGCGAGCGCTTTGAGCCCCGGGGAACCACAAAGTGATGAGGGGAAGCGGGAGGAGAAAGAGAGAGTGGGGGGTGCCTTCCTCCCCATTTATAACCCCTCCACCCCAACACGCAAAGGCACCGGAACACTCTGACACATACTGTAAAGTGCACACATACAGAGCCATCCCACCCAGTCCCATGGCCCGGCGGTCCTCTGCAGTGCCCGGGCGCAAGAGGGCTTCAGCGTCACGGGAATAGACAAAATATCCTAGTGGGATATGTGGGAAAGAGAATGTGAAACACTGGGGGTGACTCCAGGGGGACTGCCAGGAGCTGGGTCCTCACCCGCCTGGACATCCCCGTGCTTAGGGGCTCCCAGCAGCTGTCAGTCCACTCAGACCAGAGCCTGGGAAAACTGCCCCTAGCTCCTTGCCTCTTTTTTAAAGGGGTTGCAGTCCTCTGGCAGGAGAGGTGATGGAGAGGTGGGGGTGAAGAGTAGGGAAGAGAGCCTTTGGCCCCTGGATCAGTGGGCAGGTGCAAGAGGCAGCTGAGGAGGTGGTGTGTGAGTCCCCCGGGGTGAAGGGAGCACATGGGCAGGCTAGGAGCAGTTACAGCTCTGAGTGTCCTTTGCTTACTCTCTGACACTTGTTCCAAACCCTCCTGGTTTTTGACACCTTTGATCTAGGGAGCTTCTTAGGCTTGTTCAGAGAGATGAAGTTTCTTCAAAAAGGAGAAAGTGGGGGAAAGCATGAGGACTACCTATTGCCAATTACAGAATATTTTGCCTGTCATAGCACTTTCGATATGTGAGTCTGGGGACAACAGAAATTGTACCTTTTTTATTTTATCCAATGCTTGGCACACCCTGGGTGCTTAAAAAGAAGCAAAATAGTCATGAGAAAATTAAAGCTTCATGTCATAGCACAAATCAGATTAAAGAGATAAATAGAGCAGCTAGGATTTTCACACACACACACAAAAAAAAAATCAAAAGAAGGTAAGTGCCATTTAAAAGGAAAATGTGAATACCATGATGAGGAGTTCTGATTTGTTGTGCTGTGGGGCTGGCTTCTGAAAGTGGGAAAGTAAACTCGCCTTAGTATTTAAAAGAGCAATCGCTGTTCTCCCAGTGAGCACTGCCTTCACATGCTGGATTGTGCTTTTCTTTTTGACATCACTGTCTTACAAATATTATAAATTAGCTGTCGTCCAGATCCTAGATTATTTCCCCAAATCCAAGACCATGATTTATTACTCCCAAGAAAGAAAATGCCAATCCCTTGAGCCTAAGGAAAGAGAAACTGGTCCAGTATATATGGATCAAGAGCCAAATACAGTAATGTCATTTAAGTAACTTCAGGAACAACACCCAAAGAAAAACATTTCTGTTTTCCTGAACCATTATATCTAGGATTCCAAGATTTCAGTCCTCTGAGAATTAACGCAGCATTTTCAGACCACATCCCATGCACATACAACCATACAAGGGATGTCCGGAAAGTATCTAGCCATAGAATATAAAAAACATAGAGATTATGGTTGGAGTTTTTTATGGACAGCCTTTGTATAATAGAAAGATCTGTATTTGCAATCCTTCTAGAAAGAGGTCATCAAGAAGGAATGTTGAATATGTCCTTTATAGATATCTTTACAGTTATATATCCCCTTTTCTCTTCAGAGGCAGTGATATGCATATTTTTCTTTAGGTTGGCAATTTGATTTCAACATGAATTCTAATTTAATATGTCAGCCCATTCTTATTAATCCCTTGTTCTACATCAGTGATCACTTATGGTACTCATAATAATGCTTTGATTCTTAGGATGTACATCTCCTCTTCAGCCCCATAATTTGTATTTGTTCTTCTGTTTTTTTAATCTAAGATATAAAAGATAATAACTATATGGCAATTATGTTCTAGACATTGGGCTTCTTCAATTTAAAAATAAGAATGAAATCTAAATTATTTCTAAAATACAAAGAACCATCAACTTTAAACACTGCTACCTTTTGTTAATGTACCGACTACTGTAATCCACGGAATATAGACATTTTTCCACAGGCACTATGCTGACAATAGGTATTTCAGTATAGTCAGCTAGTAGAAAGTACCTAAATGTTCTCTGATATTGTTCAGCTGGTACAAGGAAAAGGCAGCCATTTTCAGCTCAAACTCCCAATTTGTTTGAAATATATATTGTACTGATAATATGACTTTCTTTCCAAGATTTGGTCCTTATTAAAAGTACTGCCCTCAAAATCTAGATTAAGTAGAAATATTAATGGGATAATTTAGGGAAATAAACATTGTCTGTGAAGAATGATTGTGGAAGGGGCAGGGGGATTTTACAAAATAAGTAACCAAGGAATTTGGAAGAATGTAGCCCTGAAAAATAGGTGATGTTATAACATGTAAGGAATAGATCAATGCTCCAAGGTGGAAAATAAACTGGAGATTATACATTTCCATAACCCTCCCCCAACACACAGATGCCAAAGGCTCCAATCACCTCCAGGCTTCCTGTGAGTATAAAACAAAACAACAGAACAATGAAAGAGCAGAAGGGGTGGGAAGAGAATGTCTCTTGGGACCAAGTCGCTAGTGAGAACCAAGGGGGAGTCATAGAAAGTAACCCTATACTACCCAAGGACTGTTGGAGTTTACATTTTCATTTCTGTTCCGGGTATTTGTCATAGCTCTCTGAACACGATGTTCTCCATGCAGTCTAACAAGCCTGGGTGGGAAGTGCTGTGCAAATAAAATAGACAAGCATTGACTTTAAACAAATAAGACATAAAGAAGGCATCATGTTGATAAAGAAGCCCAATTTAAAACAGGAGTGAGAAATACAGTCCTGAGCCAGGATCTTGGGCTCGCCACTCAGGAAGTCACTGCCCAGGTATATATGGGCCCAAACAGGTGTGGGTTTGGGGCAGGGTGGGGGACCATGATTGTCTCATTTACACAATCATTCAGGCCAATCCCAGGTTGCATGCAAGTCTAAGGCGAATCTGAACACTTTTTCTGGTGGGGGGGGGGGGGGGGGGGGAATACGAGCATTTAATCCTGGCATACAAATGTAAGTTTTGAGTTTAGTCCAGTAATTTGATTTTGATGTGCCATCATCTTGAAATACAATGTAAAGATAATGTATTGAGAAGCAGCGTAGTGGAACGCCACTGGCTTCTGTCCCAGCTCAGTCCCTCTGAGGCACCACGGCTTTCCCAGCAGACACTCAGCGTTCGCAAACTTGGTTTCTCAACCACCGCTTCAGTCACTCCTTCAGCAAGGTGTTTGCTGAGCATCCGCTCTATTCCTGGCACTCACTGTACGCTGGTTATTTGGAGATACAGTGGACTGAGTCATTGCCCTCATGGAGTTTACCATGTAATGTGGGCATTGGACAATAAACATTCACACAAATGATTAGGTCCATATAAAATGAAAGAGGAGAGTGTTGTGGAAAAGGACTGACTGCAGTAGAGGGGAGTCGAAAGGATCTGGCTCAGGTGGCATTTCTCAGGAGAAATGATGTTTCATCTGAGGCCCAAAAAGAAAATAAGAGGTAAGATTTATTAAAATTTTCTAGATGTCAGTTATTGTGCTAAGTCCTTTGCATGTGTCATTTAATCCTTATAACTAGCTCAGGTAGCAGGTGCTATTATCAACTCCATCTTACCATAGAGGCACACAGAGTTTAAATAACTTCTTCAAAGTCACACAGTTGATAAGCAGAAAAGCTAGCATCTGGCCAGGCAGTCTGTTGAGCCTGTATTTTTGACCACTAGAAGATAAAGCATCTCATGTAAGTAGACAACAGCCGAGAAGTGGCAGGAGGGAGTCACATGACCAATGACCCTGTGGCTTAAAAGGCTTGGCTCACAAAGAACCTACCAGGGCCCAGAGTAGCTGGAGAGTACTGAAGCTGGGGACAGCGACATAGGGAAGGGTAGGAGTGACAGGCCAGGCTCGGACCTTGCAGGTCCTTGTAAACCAGGTGTGTCCAAACTTTGGCTTCCCTGGGCCACATTGGAAGAGGAATTATCTTGGGCCTCACATAAAATATGCTAACACTAATGACAGCTGATGACAATATTTTTGCCATACATTTGTGTTGGGCTGCATTCAAATCTGTCCTTAGCCACATGCAGGCCATGGGTTGAACAAGCTTATAATGTAACCAATGAGACGTTTTAATTCTGTGAGCACTGTGATCTAATTTTGATTTTTGCAAGATCACCTGCATGCTGTTCAGAGACAATAATCAAAGCAGAAACACAGAACAGTCATCCAGGTAAGAGATGATGGTGCCTTAGTGGAAAGGGAGAGAACTCTACAGGTTGATGGCTATTTGGAAGGCCTTGTTTACATCTTCATTTCTACTTCTGCCTTCTCACCTCTCCTCAAGTCCGACATCCAGCTGTTTACCTCAGGACCCAAAATTCTGAATTCTTTATCTCAGATACTAGATCTTGGGTCTGTTTTCTCATCACATAGGTGTATTATGAATAGAATAAGCACCATCACCATCCTGTCTTTTGGCCAGGTCTGGGATCTTTGTTTCTGAGCTCTGTCCTGGAGTCCCTCCTCCAGGTGCAGAAATTATCTGAATTCTTTGTTTTGCTGCTCATCTTCCCATAATATGTATTGACCAAGAGATCGAGGGTACCATAATCCCTTCTCCCCACTGCTTTCTAACGTCACCAAGTCCCAGCAAAATCAGGAGAGGCAGCCACTCCTTCCACATTCAGCAAGGGAACATGGTCAGGAAACTTTATACATGAGGGCTATCTGGAAAAAATCCAGCCATTGTCAATATAATGAGAATGGTTACATGGCTGGATATTTTCCACACAGTCCTAATATATATATGAAAAAATTCCAACTACTCATAATTTGGAAATAATCAAACCCCTGGAGTGGCAAGTTGGATCATATTCATAATGGCTTGGTTTGTAAAGACCAGGTGCTATGTAGATTGGAATTTGTTGTTATACAAAGACTTGGCAAATCTAATCCTCTTCTGCTGGGCACAAAGCCAAACAAAAGCCATAGGCTTAACTTTGACAAGATGGGCAAGAGAGCCTCTACTTTTTATTTTGCTCTTTTCCAACGACCCCAATCTTTGTGACCGGCAACAGTTCCCTTTATGGGTAGAAAGGATTTTAGAAACATTAGAAATTGACAGTGTTAGTAGATCACAAGCTACAAGGTTCATGAGTGTAATATGTGGGGTGGAAAAAACAAAAAAGGCTTTTCTCATTTCTTAATCACTTAAGCTATAATACTCAACTATCTAGGAAATAACAAATACACAGTACATACAATGTTGATAAGAAAATTTATATGAAAAACTTCCGTAACGAAAGCTTTCTAGCATATTCTTCTTAGATTCTGAATTATGCCATGTTTCTTGCTGCTGACTCATTGAGTCAATACCTTTCTCTCCATTACATATTATCTTCCTGATATACTCTTTGTCACACCACTTTTATTCCCAGGAACCTACTATTTTCTTCATCTTTTCCCATGGTCCCTTCATAAATATCAGCTCATCAAAAGAGCTTTTTCCACCCTTCCCCTATTAAAAAATATGGCATATTCCATCTGTCTGTATCTCCTTATCCTGACTCATTTTACTGAAATGTTGTTTATTATCTATCCTCTGATTAAAAATGTAAGCACAACAAGGCCAGGGACTACTTGTGTGCACACATTCACACGCACACATTCACACACACATACACACACCATACTTATCATAATAGTGCTGGCACATGGTAGGCACTCAGTAAACGTTGAATGAAGAGCATAAATTACCTATTTACTGACTTTGGAAATCTTTTCTAATCTGACCCTACACTACCTTTTCAACCATGTTTCTTGACACTGTCTACAACACCCTTTTCTTTGTTTTCAGGGATCTCCTCACTTGCCCTTGTAAAGTCAGCGTCTCTCCATGTCTCCATTCCCAATCTCTCCTCAAAGTCCCAGCTCCCCTAGAAAATTCTCCTAAATTTAATTTCATTTTATATTTACCTATTTTTTTCCTTTACCAAACTCATAATGCTCATTGTCACTCACTTTTTCAATTAAATGTATACCATCTCATTCTGTTCTCAAATGGTTTCACAGCCCTTAACCTCTTAACTGAATTGTTACTTTCTTGAGTGTTGAGATTAAAATACGGCCTTTCTTTCCTTCAGGCAAGATTTTCAGTGCACTCTTGGCATTCATTAAGTAGTTTTGATGGACTAGATAGGTGAAGAATCTGAAAAAGGGATTAGGCTTCCATTGGTATGCGGTGTTAACAGAAACACTTAGCACTTTATGTTTGTGGAAGTCGATCTTGCCAGGTACCAGGCAAGACTGTTTTTTTCATTGAACAAACAATGAGTGAGAATCTGCTTTATGGAAGATACCACTGTAAGCACAAGGGGAAGTCCTAGAAGAGATGACTACCTAACAAAACAGACCTTAAAATTGCAATATAATAAATTCTTAGAGGCATCCTGTGGACATAATGAAAACATCAAGAAAGAGCATTTAACCTCATGTAGGTGTGAGTCAGAAAAATGTTCCAGGTTGGAGTCTTCTGCATCTATACAAATTCAAAGTCAAGAAAAAAGGAAAAAAAAATCCTCAGGCTGTATGACTTCCTGGCTTGAAATAGGTTATCAGCGTAGCATTTTTACAGTGTGCTATGTTGCACCCATGACTTTATTCTAAGTAATCACAACACAGTCTCTGTCACACCCAACAATCTGGGGAAGATACAACTGTTATTGCAATGTCTATGCATGCAACAAAATCATCCCTTAAGCTCATGTACTCAGGATTTGAACTCCAAGGATCCTATTTTTATAGCTCATCTATTAGCTTCTTAGGTACCACACTATCTTGGCTTTCCTTTGTTATTCAACCAGTGTTAGAGCATATTAGAGTTCTAGACTGGGTTCCCTTTTCTTCTCCATCTATAATTTTACTTTATTGAATATGCCTATTCCAATGATTTCAGGTAGTATGTTTTTACTGAAAATGCCTAAATCATTTCTCTGGCTATAGCAGTCAGTGTAAGCTAAGGTGTGCTACAGTAACATGTGAACTGCCAAACCTCAGTGGTTTAACACAAGGTTTATTTCTCTCATCCTGTATGACCAACACAGGTCAGCAGAGGGAATGGTGACTCTGTTGCACATAATCAACTGAGGGACCTGGGCTTAAAAGATCTCTAGCACCTAGAACATTGCTGGACATTATGGAAGCAGCAGGAGAACTTCAAACTCCCTCTTCTGTGCGTCAGCCCCAAGTAAGATAGCCCATTGGCCAGAGTAATAACATGGCCCTCCCCAAATGGAAAGTAGTCAAAAATATAAAAAAGCACACAGCTATGCAATGAGCAGTAACTGTCTGCCACACCAATACTGGGTCTCCTTGGTGCTACTACTTCAGATCCAAGGTGCTTGCATGCCATTTTTCTGACATCACCTGTGTATGGTACTTCACAGTGAATATTGGTTTTTTTTCCTACAAACCTGTGTTCTTCAATCTGAACTCTGATTTCCCCCACCAAACCTGCTTCTCTTCCTGTCTTCCTTGTTGCAGCAATACAGCACCATCCATTTAGTTGCTTAATCCCAGACTCTAAGACTTACCCTTCATTCTTTATTTCTTGTACTTTAGCCACAGAAAAATAACAAGTTCTGTTATTTCTATCCCTAAAGTAAATCCTATGTGCATCCACTTCTCTCTGTCTCTGCTACTACCACCTGACCTAAGCCACCACAATCTTTCAGGGTGGGTGAGAGTGGCAGCTTCCTAACTGACTTCCTTTCTTATACTCATGTCTTTATACAACTCATTTTCTACAGAGCAGACAGATTGATCTTTTTAAACAGTACACTGATAAAATCTTTTCCCTGCTTAAGTCTTTCCAGTGATTTCCCAATACACTTAAAAAATAAATTGCAAATTCCTTGTGCCTGGCTCCTCTCTTTTTCTGAGAAGTCATCTGCTACTTCTCTACTCTGTTGTCACTAATTTAGAGGCTTACATTCCAATTCCAGTGCTGCCTGAGGGCCTTTGAGCCAATCGTGGGCTGTGCCTGAGATGCTCAGCCTGAGACATTCAGGCGGCTGCCTCCCTCTTGTCACTCAGATCTCAATGTTAATGTCATTTTCTCGGGGAGGACTTTCTGGACACCTAAATAAAGTAGCCACCAGTCCCTCTCTATCACATCCCCCTACTTGCTTCTCTCCGCAGCACTTGTCACTATTTGATACCTTCTATTTCTGTATTTGTCTATTGAACTGTAGGCTCTAACAGAGCCAAACTTGGTCTTCCTGCTCACTCTTGGACCCCTCCGTGCTCAGGAGAACAGTGCCAGACACACTGAGCAGATGCTCAGTTGACATGGACTAAAGGAATGCATCCTTCAGTTCACTTACAAAATCCGATGCCCTCGCTCATTCTCACCTTTATCGTAAGAGTGAGCTCTGGCTTTCTTTCCAAATATCCCTTTCAAACAAAAGACTCAGAATGAAATCCTTATTTCCAACTGATGAAAATCTCAAGAAATGAAATAGTGAAGTGAGCATCCCTGTGGTGGTGATATGCAGTCTTCTCCTTGCCAATAAGGAGGAAGTTAACTAAGGAGGCAGCTACTTGTCACATCTACAGGTTCTTCTGACCCCAGTGATTGAGATGATGTGCCTGATGTGGTGAACTTCTGAATTATGCTGCCAGAGAACTGTGAAAACAGCCCCTTTGTCACACTGAGTTTTCAATTCTGGTGATGGCTGTCACTGTTCTGGAAGAATGATTCACCCATGATGTAGGGAGCGGGGGGAGTAGGGGCAGTGATAGAATCGGAGACAGGAGTGAGCTGGGGGTCTATTTCCCGGTCCACCGAAATAAATACAAAAGTAAAGATGCCACAATGCACAGGCACCTCTTGATGCCACAACATTATACAACTTTAGTTCAATTTCGAATGCCCTCAAGGAAGAAAGACCTGCCTGATCCTTAGCAGCCTCCTCTCCATAGACTGAGGATGCCAAAGACTAAAGAAAGTTTATCTTCTAGTGTCTAGTCTCACGTGGCTTCTCAAAAGTGACAGGACAGGTAGCTGGGGTTTCAGAGTGTACTGATCTGGATTCAGCATGGCTCTCTTCATAGCTTCTCACATCTTCCTTCTCAACTCGCTCCTCCTCCCCTCCTTCACTGACTCCTTGGCTTGCCTTCCTGTTTCAGGCCTCCCTTTTGGTCCCATTACCTCAGTGCCTCTTGTCACACTTCCCCTCCTAGGACAATTTGCCATCCATGTCAACCATGATTTGGTCCACCTCTCAAGTGATTTAGGACAATACCTACATAATCCAGTATGATTTCTGTGTCCTTACTTGTCAAAGCTAGGTTTACCCCCATTTTAAGTTTTAGCTTAGAGCTACAACGTTCTCAGCCAGATAGTTGCTATGGATGGGATGTGTCCCCCGAAAATTCATAGTTTGAGGTCCTAAATTGCTCTTTCTATGTCCCGGCCATGTGAAGCTACAACACGTAGGTGGCCATCTATAAGCCAGAAAGAGGGCCCTCACCAAAGCCTTAGTATGTTGATACCTTGGTTCTAGACTTTCAGCATCTAGAATTGGAAGAAATACACGTCTATCGTTTAAGCCACCCAGACTGTGTTGTTTTGTTAAAGCTGCCTGAGCTGACTAAGACAATAGTTACTCACCTTTCTTAAAAGTCTGCACATTCCCCGTCCCGCCCCCCCTCCACCAAAAAAACATGTTCCGTTATCTCATAACCTTTAGAGTCAGTCATGGAGGGAGGGGGTCTTCTCTATGTCCTGTCTAAATTTCTCAGGATTTAATTTAATGAGAGCTTATAGCAAAATGAAGACTTTGACCTCACGGGAAAAAAAAAAAAAAAAGTATCTTCTTTATTTCTCCAAAAGAATTTTTTCAATTTTTAAGAAACCTGATTTCAATGGTATTTGATCTATTCCTGATTATACAATTATTAGCCTTTTGCTGATCTAAACAATGACATTTAAATGGCAGTTATGTGAAGGGCCTGAATTGTGGAATCACAAAACTTTTAAGGTGGAAGATACCTCAGAGAAAATATAATCCAGTTCCTGTATTTTCAAGATAAGAAAAGTTGAGCCCCAGAAAGCTAAGGAGTCTTGTACAAGGTCACACAGCTTGTCAAGAAATAGGAGAAGAGAAAACACATGATGGCCTTCCTACAGTTGGAACTGCAGTTGAAGGAAAGTGTTTAAAAAGATAAAAAGGAAAAGAAATAATTTTAGGTTCTTTTAGAAACAAACAAACAAACAAATACCAACTTGATGCCTCCCTGATGCATTTTACCACTCGTCACGAATGGTATGTCAATAACATGGAGAAATTCTTTAGAACATAAGAATGCTGGCAAATCATAATTTTGAAAAGAGTTAAATACCAGATCACTGCATTGAAGGGACAAGCCAGGGGGTGGGAGGAACAGCCTTAAGAACACTGGCCTCCATCACAGTTCCTGGAAGCACTTTCTCCTGCTTCTACCCTATTGGGAGCCTTTTGTAAGAGGAAACTGAAAATGTTCAGCTGTACACAGATTGCTTTAATTAGCAGACAATCTAAAAAAAAAACCAAAAAACAAAAAAAAACAGCATGTTCTCCTGTGATTTGAGGCTTGATTATTTAATTTTCTCTTTGTGGTGCTTCTCTACCAGCAACAACCTGCTAAATGGCCGGAACAGCCATGACAACTCTGTTCGTGGTCCTTGGCTCTCTAGTCTTCTCACCCACCATGCTCTCCCTAAGTGCTTCCATCTACTCCCACAGCTCCAATGCAAGGGGCCCAAACTCATTCTCCAGCTCTGGCCTATCCTTCCAACTTGAAACTTTTTTCTAACTGCCCAGGTGTATCTCTGCCTTGATGTGACACAGGCACTTCAAACTCAGCAAGCCTAAAACAAAATCCATTCCCTCCCTCCCCAGGACCTCACATCAGTCTCTTTTTTATAACCTATCTAACCTATCCAGGTTAATAGTGTCACCAGGCACTCAATCACCAAAGCTGAACCCTGAGAAGCATCCCTGACTCTGTCTTCAGCCTCACATGCCACATCCTGTTCATCACTAGTCTCTCCTGTCTACCTTTTAGGTAGCTCTGGAACCTCTCTCCTAGATTCTATCCCCTCATCATATGCCCAAGTTCAGTTTCTGTTATCTTTAGCCTCAACTATTATAACAATCTTCTAATAAAATAATAAACTAAGTTTCCCTACTATCTCCAAATCCAATACACTTTTGCTAAAAACCAGCTCCATGGCTTCCTACTCCCTAAAAAACAAGTTTCAAGGTTTTTAACATGGAAAAATAGGTGTTCAAATTTACTTTCTTTAATGGTAAGCATACTGAGCCTACATATGCCACCCGGAACTTTTCATCCATTAGTAATGAATCTGTTCTCAAGAGCTGAGTGTGGTTAAGCCCTCATTCACAAAGAAGACCATTCACTGTGGTTGAAAGGAAGAACACTAAAAGCAGATGGAATTGGATGAAGTTCTGACTCCACTTTGTAATCTATTTCCGTATATGAAACATGGGGATAATAACAGTACATAAAGCTTCAGGTTGTGGTGGGAATTACATGAAATGTATACAATGTAGCTAAGACCTAGAGGTGTCAATAAAGGGTAGATACTATAATTACTATCACCTTTATTAATATAATAGTTCTTCAAATATTTTAGGATAATTACAATAGGCCACCCATTATTTTCTTCTTCAACACAAACATTCCCACTTCTTGCAATCAGTTTCAAAATTACTTTGTTTTGAAGGTGACTGTCTGTCCTGGTTAACTCCTCTGGGCTATTAAGAAACTGACCATGACTTTACCATAAGAATTGAAGATAAAAAGGAACTCATCCTTCCTAACAGTTTAAAGGTAGTTAATAAATACAAATCTCCTTTTCCAAAGGTGTTTTCTCTTTTAACCATCACAATTTAAAGAATTAAACTCCTCTTTACTTTAGTGCAGGGGTCTCCAAACTACGGCCCGCGGGCCTGAGGCCCTCTCATCCGGCCCATGGAGACCTTTTTATCTGAATAAAATAATATTAAATAAATAATTAAAAACAACATCTATGTTTTGATTCTTTTTTATTTGGACCTCGAGTGTATAGTCGGCCCCCAAACTGCTGTTTGATAGTTAATGCAGCCCGGGCTGAAAAGTTTGGAGACCCCTGCTTTAGTGTATAAGTTCACTTCCTAAGTGAGGCTTTCGAGGAAATTATAGAGTGACTATCTAAAACCATCAATAAGACTCTCCTTCCTAAAAATGCACTTCCCAGGTTTTTGTCACAGATTATTGGCAGGAAATGAGGAAAAGAGTTACTCTTCTTTTCTGTGGCTTCCTAGAGCAGCGCTATCAATCTCACACTTTTCTCCAGCTCTGAATTCACAGTCATTTTAATAAGTAAAAGTGACTAGTTGGTAAAGGGGCAAATTGGCCTTCTCTTGCTATGAAAATGAAAATAGACAGCAAACACAGTATTCTATTAAAGGAAGATTAGGACTCCCAAGAAGTCAAGATATTGTTAGAGATGTCTTTAAAATGAAGAGAGATAATAAAATTGGGCAGTGAGCCAACAACATCGAGGCAGAATATATGTATTTGTTTCTTATGTGAATTAAATTACTCTTCAACCAAAAGTGACAGGAAATTACCATTTCACACACTCCGAGTGTAGGTACTGTCATCTAGAGCATGAATACTGAGAAAACTTTAAAACAAAGTACTGCATAATCTTGATGGAGGTGACAGGTTAGAAAGAGCTCTTAACTCTAAACACCTCAGTCCTAATGAGGGCCTATCACTTATTAACCCGGTGATCTTGGACAAGATAACTTAGTATCTCAAGACCTCCATTTACTGAAATATAAAATGAAGAAGGGAGAAGAAGGACATATTGTTTTGGAATGAGAATCAAATCAGTGTAATTTGCATCATGTGCCTAACACATTGCCAAGCAAGCACATAATAAGTACTCTACACCTGTTGACCACACAAGACTATGGTTGGATTGTAGAGACTAGAGGGCACCATTTAGTAGACTAGGAGACGCCATCTTATGACATGGGCCCCACCCTGAGAGACCTTCCGGAATCCCAGGAAAACAAAACCTAAGGAAAAAGAAACTGAAAATTTGTTCCCCTGGTCCCGCCCCCTCCCATCAAATAATCTGCCCCATCCAATAAAACCAAGGGCCACCCTTGCTATACAATCCGATGGCGACACAAAAAGCCTAACTTCCTGCTCGTAGTTTCTCCCTTTAAAACACCCCTCCCAACGGGACTTGGGGCCGTTCTCTCCTAGTTGCACTGGGAGATGGACGGACCGGGCTCGAGCTTGTATCAACAAAACCTCTCTTTGCACTTGCATCGGAGTTGGTCTCTTGGTTGCCATCGGGATCATGATCTGGGAGCACAACAGGATAACAAATAAAACTGCTATGAATCTCACTTCACTTTTGCTGAGAGATACAATGCAGTGATACCTAGTGAAAATTTCAGGCAAAAATTTAAAACTTTACCTATTCATTCATTTTTTTCCATCTACATGAAATCAAACCAGTGGGCTTTTTTCCACTTGAATCACCAGCTAAGTATTCTAACACCATGTAGTTATCACCTAAGCAAATACTTTTTGACACACTATACTTTCTCATCCCATAAACTTAGCTGCTTCATAAAGAACTGTAAACTCTAAAGAAATCTTATTTCTAAAATCCTATGCAAGGTCAGGGAGCAGCAGACGATAAGAAAACAATAAATAAAACATTATGCTTGAGAATGAACTCTGAAATAAACTATTTCCCATTCTGGCAAGTATTGATCACGAAAGGAAAGACATCCTAAAAACCCTACGAGGCAAATAGGTCACTTTAATTAGGTGTTAAATACAGGAACATGAATACCGGTAACTAAGTCAAATCACATTCCTGTCAACCTGGAAAATATTATTCTATTTATTCCAACCAGAAGGGATATATGCAGTAAGCTCTGAGAGAAGGTTGGGGAACTATGGGGACAATTATCCAAAGTCTCGAAATTCCTTGGATTCTATGGTGATTAGACATGGTCCTATTAGGAGTCAGATGCAGATTCAGCATGCTCTCCACGCCCTTTGTTATATGGATTCAAGTGGCATTAATTAGATGGTGAATACAGAATCATGATTAACTAAATTAAGTCACTACAAAATGTCAAGATGTGTATTCAATGAGCATTTTTTCCCACTATTAATCTGAATAAGTACAGGGTCTGGCAGAAGTAACGTCGTAAAGTTATAAAGCTTGCTTTGTCTCACAGGAGTTGGACAGCAATATGAACATTTCATTCAAAATGTCATATAGTGTGCTTGAGTGTGATATTATGCTACAGAATTACATGCTTATGATTTTGTAATAATAGATTACCAGCTCATAAAAAATGGGGGGGGGGCTACTTCTTCCGGGGCATTACTTCTGCTGGACCCTGTATATTCATAGACACTAAATTAGCATTTTTTAACAAAAAGGCTAGTACACAGCAAAATATTGATAATAATATTTCTAACATCTTTTCATTTCCTCATATGCATCCGTATATAGTTCTACTCATTTCATGGATATTTCATCGCTTAATCCTCCCAGCAACTCCATGAATATCTAATGTAGATACTATTATGATCCCCATTCCTTAAAGGAGAAAACTGAGGTACAAAAAAATTAAGTAAATTGGCTATGGCCATTTGGCCAGTAAATGGGTGAGCCAGAATTTGGATGCAAGCATTCTAATCCAGAGCCTTTAATATAATTAATATTAACGTCTATACCAGTGGTTCTTAACCGGGGTGATTTTACACCTGGGGGTATTTAGCAATGTCTGAAGATACACAATTTTGACAGGCATGACTGAGAAGGGAGAACACTACTGGCATCTAGTGGGTAGAAACCAGGGATATTACTAAACATTCTATAATGCACAGAACAGCCCCCCAAACCGAAGAATTAACTGGTCCAAACTGTCAATAGAGGGGAGGCTGAAAAACTCTGTTCTGTATTATAATGCCTCTGGGAGCAGTTACACCCTTGCTATGAACAATATGGTTCACAAACCACTAGCATTGCATCACCTAGAAGCTTGTTAGAAAAGCCCACCCAAATCTACTGAGTTAGCATCTGCATTTCAATAGATGCTCAGATGATCAGTCTGCATGTTGAAGCTTGAGAGGCAGGGAGTATACTGTTAAGTCCATTGTGCTATGATAAGTATCAAATAAGACAAACATACCTTGTCCCATGCAACCATGCACGCAACAGTCTAATCTCCATGCACAGGCCCAGAGAAGAAATGTTAGGTGGGTGGCAAGGAGACTGGACAAACATATCAAGGATGCAACATTAGTGGCTGGAATTTTTATCAGCAGACTGTTACCTGAAGTAGCATATGCAATAACAAGACAAGTACAGTCTAGGTCTATGAAAGAAGGACAAAAATAACACTCAAAATCTAACTCTGTCCTCAGGACTGAGTGAAAAACCCAGGCAGATGGCCAGGAGACAGGTAAATGAGGGGATGCAGTGGAGTCGAAAGGAGTTAACACAACTGGGACACGGCTGTGGAGGTGGGATGATTGTCACAAGCTCTCAAGCCAGCCAGGATAGCAAGGCTCCTTGCCTCTGGGTCCCAGCTGGGTGCACTGGGGATTGGCCTGGTTTAAAGGCACAAGAACCAAGAAAGCCCATCCACCTGATGAGATTTGTATGTGTCCGCAAAATGAAAAAGCATCACCAAAATACAAAACTCCAACAACACCGCATCATCCTTTTAAGAACAGATTCCATCCTTTTAAGAAGTACAGGCACAAAGGCTAAATAAGAGGAGAACAGAAAGAACTCCTACTCTCAGTGGCCCTCAGAATTGACCAAAAAGTGCTTTGGAGCCAACACCCATGCATAACCCATTACACATATCACATTTCAAGATTTAAGACAATACTTTCATCAAAACACATTTCCTCCCCCACAGGGTTCTCAAAGCAATAGGCAAAACAACAATCTCTTGTGAGCTTTACCAAATGTTAACTGGGAAACCCTACTGCTTTTAATTGTGTTTGAGTAAATGCAGACCAGGATCTGTGAGTGCCAATGAAGTGGTTTCTCTCCCATTCTCTGCCTCCAAATCAGCTTTGCATTGATGGGTGGGCATTTCCAGAGGCAAAGGTGAGGCAATGGCAAGCCCAAGGCAAAATCCTGGGAGCCCAATCAAAGGAAAACCATTTCATAGTAAACTACTCATCTAAGAATGCAACTGTTGTGGTTATCTAAATGGATTCCCATTCTATCATTCTCTCTTCCTAAATCACTACTCTGTTGCATTAAAATCATAGGATTGGGGATAAATTGGATCTTAAAAGGTTTTCTAACATAATGGTTTCCAAATGTGGGGTCCTCAGACTTGAGGAGACAGGGCTATGTAAGAAGCAGCTCAAAGCCTTTTAAATATATATATTTTGGGGAAGCCAGGATGGTTCAGTGGGTTAAGCGCTCACTTTGTAGCCCCAGGGACGGAGGATCGAATCCCGCCCCGGTCCATGTGGACCCACATGCTGAACTGGGGAGTTCCCCCAGTTCAGTTCTCATTGGAGTGAGACCCCGGCCCAGTTCCTGCCCTGTGAAGCCCCGCCCACCTGTGGAATGAAACTATGTGGAAAAACCGATGATGTGCAACTATGGAGACTGTTCTGGGCTCTCCCCCTTCTCTCTGTCTCTGTCTCTGTATCTCTCTCTTTCTCGCTCTGTCAAAAACAATAAAAAAATAAATAAATCTTTAAAAAATAAAATAAAATAATAAAAATATATATTTTTAATTTTAATTCAGCAGGGGTCAAGTGGGTCCAAGGTATTGGTGCGTTTAACAAACTCAGATATAGTGATGCTCAGCAGGTTTGGGAAATATTATCAACTTCCATTCTCCCGTTTTAAAGTCAGGAAACTGAGAACCAGATAGTTAATTCATTGCAATGTCAGATCAAGCAGCCTAATCTCCAAACTGAATTTATTTTGATGACCTATTCCTATTATTTTTTTTCATTTCATCAACAACATTGCATAATGGTAAAATATAGTGCTCCAATTATAAACTACCAAATGCAGAAGAACCCAGAATTTGAAGCTAAAATGTCTTTTTTTTTTTTTTTCCTACTTCTCATTTTTGGTCATTTTAATCCATTTAAAAAGAAAACAGCCTCCCAGATATTTCTGAACACCTGGACTTCACTGGGAAGGACAAAAATGATTTTCAAGCAACAGTCTGCAAATTAGCTATGTAATCAATAATGTTCTATAATTGTAATTTCTCCCTTTTAATCTCTTATAGCTTTATTGTTCTGGAGCTTGCAGGGAATCTCCAGTCATTGGGGAGTGGATTTCCAATCCCAAAAATTACATTATTATATTATAATTCAGGAACATCAATGTGTCATTGTCAGCCTTAGTAGCCCTACTGACTGGTCCACATCAATTATTATAATTGCCCTTTTACATACATGGTTTTTGTTCTTTGCTTTCTGTTTTTTTATGAAATTTGTTGAGGTGACATTGATTAATAAACTTATATAGGTTTCAAGTGTACCATCTATATAATACATTATCTGTGTGTTGCATTGTGTGCTCACCATCCCAAGTCAGTTATATTTTTTAAAGGAAGTTAATTTTAAGAACATATCCAGTGTTTGTTTTTAATTTCCCTCATTCCATTCTTTATTTTCTAAGAAGTGACTCATCTAATTCATTCACAAAACAAATACCATTGAGAGAGAAAAAATGCAACCATTATGATAGTGGTATTATCTTATTTTGTTTTTGTTTTTTGAGGTGTAAAGAATACAAAAAAAAAAAATCAAAGAGGTTAATTATTTATTTTTAGGCAAAAGCCCACTCCTGTTGGTGAAAATATATCCAAATTCCAGCTGAGTTGATTTAGCTTACAATTCTGCTCTGGGATACAGGTGTACTCTCACTATGTCTATTTCTTTTTCAGGCAGTAAGATGGAAAGAAAAGGAGAGTCACTAATCCTAAGAGCCATGGTTTTTCTGTACAGTGTGCCTGCTGTTTAGTCCAGAAAATTTATACTCTTTTCTGGTATCTTAGCTGCCATATTATTTTCCTTGGTTTTATCAAGTTAACAAATATGTTTTCATATAAGATCCCAAGGCATATTATATTTTGTCTCCTCCATCTATCAAAATTCTACAAGCTTTAGGGCCCAAGCAGTATCTTGCTGCCCATGGAGTGCACTCCAAAATGATCCAGCTTCTATTCTTCTTACACGTCTAGCATCTCACAGGGCCTATGTCTTTGCTACTCAAAGTGTGGCTTTCTTACCATCAGCATCATCCATCACTTGAAAGCTTGTTAGAAATGCCACTCTTGGCCAAACTCTAGGCCCACTATATTAGAATCTACATTTTAGTAAGATCTCCAAGTGATTTCAGGGTGGAGAAGCACTTCTCTGTGCCATATAAGACTTTATTAAAGTTTGCTTCAAATCCCTTGTCTCGGGGAAGCCGGGATGGCGCAGTGGGTTAGGTGCTCACTTTGCAGCGCCGGGGACCGAGGATCGAGTCCCGGCCCCGGCCCGTGCGGACCCATGTGCTGAACTGGGGGTTCCCCTAGTTCAGTTCTCTCTCTGTCTCTGTATCTCTCTTTCTCTCTGTCAAAAACAATATAAGAATAAATAAATAAAATAAATAAATCCCTTGTCTCTTCCAACTTAATTCTCATACCTATAGGAGCAACTTTTGTGTTCTCTAACTAAGCATTTGGTAGCATGAGAAGTCTATGGTGGAGTTTAAGAGAATGTTTGTGTAGTAGACACTAGGTATTGATTTTCTGTCCATCAGCCATTTCTCACTTTAAATCTTGCTTACAATACTTAGACTTCAATCAGGTAGGCATGCCCGGGTGCCCCATCTCCAGTTCCATGTTCAGGGGACAAATCACAATTGGTTTATGCTGATCATGATGATCCCGTTTCTCTTCCCAGTGACTACAGAGCAGGGAGTATGGGCATGGAACACAATTGTAGCCAAATTACTGATGAAGGAAACAGATGGCTCCTGGGCTAGGTTCTTGTGCAATTATAACAGACAGAAGAACTAAAAAGCCCTATTGTCCAGCTCCAGGCATTTCTTATTTTTTTGTTTTAATTTATTGTTAAATTTGATGAGGTTACATTGGTTGGTAACAATTAGACAGTTTACAGATGTACAAGTCCACCTCACATCATTCATGCATCGTATTATGTGCCCATCACTCAGTATCAGTTCCCCTTCCATCACCTTATATCTAGTGCCCACTCCCACCTCCCCCC
>PVKE010004710.1:0-42226 GCA_004027555.1 Craseonycteris thonglongyai
GTAGACTCTCAGTCACCCAAGAGTCCCCAAAACGCCAGCTGGAGGAGTGAATGCCCCTCATCTTCGGAGCTGAGTGAATTCAGACTCTCAGTTATCCAGCTCCTGAGCAACTCCAATGGACAAGCCCGGGAAGCCGGGACGGCTCAGAAGGTTAGGCGCTGGCTTTGCAGTCCTGGGGTCCAAGGATCGAATCCCGGCCCCGGCGGACCCACATGCTGAGCTGGGGTGTGCCCTGAGTTCAGTTCTTGCCGGGGCCCAGGCTGGAGGCCCCAGCCCAGTTCCTGCCCTGCGCAGCCCCGCCCCCAGCTGTGGAGTGAAACTATGTGGAAAACTAATGCTGTCAACTGTGGAGACTGCTCTGGGCCCTCCCCCTTCTCTCTGTCTCTCTGTCTGTCTGTTGTCTCTCTCTGTCAGAAAAAAAACAAAAAACAAAACCCTATAAAAATGAATCTTAAAAAAAAAAGAAAAAAAGAAATGTCCAAGTTAAAAAACAGTCCCTCATTTAAAAAAAAAATTTTTTTTTCCCCTGTCCCTGAGTTACCTCAACCCTTAGCCTTAGCTTGGGTTATCTCAAACCCTATCCTTTAATGCCACCTTGAGGATTTATTTATTTATTTATTTTTCTAGAACAGCTCAAATAAAGTCAGGGCCTTCTACCTTAAAACAGGAAGGTCTGGAATTCCAGGAAAAATGAGCCCAAGTTCACCTGATGTGAGCAGGGAGCTGCTAGGGCACAAGGGCCCCCCCAGTACCCACCTGCAGGCCCACAGGGGGCCCTGGGTGGGCTTCTTCAGGATCCTGCCGACTTCACCAAGTAAATACCCCATAAGAAATGTCCAAACCTGTAGAGAACTTTCATGAGCTTATTTGAGCCAAACTGACAATTGCCAGGAAGCAGGATCTCAGCAGGTTGAGAACATGCCCCAGAGAATGGCAGTTTTGCAGCTTATTATATGCATTAGAATCAAAAGAGGAGACTAAGGGGGTTTCGTGGAATCCAATGGGCAATGGATGAAGGAGGTGGGAGAAAGTATAGCAGGTGGGAGGATCTCTGGGATTGGATAAAAAGTAAAACAAGTTTTTTACATGGGTGGGTGTAGGATAGATAATAATTCACATTTAAGCATGCAGAGGTGGTGTTTGGGGAACAAGACAACGGTGAAGGGTTCTGTGGTCTGCTCCAGGGGCCATTGTGCCCTGAGGGGTCCAGAGAAAGGTAATTGCTCTGGCATTTCAAAGGTATGTCATCTTAGATGCAAAACAATAATAGGCAGGCTCACTTCAGGAAAGAGTGGGCTTTGTCAAGGAAGCTATTACAGGCTTAGGGTGTGACTAGTGTCATGATGCACTTTGACTTAGGAATTTTGATATTCACCAGAGAAAACATTCCCACTAGTCGTAAAGGCCAAGCTCCTGGGAGAAATAACAAGATGAAGGATGAGACACCAGGTAGAGAGAACCGGAATTAACGAAGCCCCTGAGTACTCATACTAAACAACCGGGTCTCCAGCCTGTGGAACTAGTTTCACGCGTATTTTCTTCTGCTGTCTAAAGTTAGAAGAGAGAAAAAGATTTTCACCTGTTTTGCTCCCACTGTATCCTGAGGACAGAGATCTGGGGGTGCTGACATGGTAGGCATCCCGCTCCTAGGCCGGAATCTCAGTATCTGCAGCAGCCTTGAGGGGAGGTGGGCTTCCAGCCGTCGCGTTTATCCTGCTCACAGCACCAACCGCGGGGAGGAGCCCGGTTCCTCTACCCTCAAGACTCTCCTGGGTGGTCTAATCATAATCACATAGATTCGAGGCAGGTTAACAAAAGAAAAGAACCCAGGAAGCTGGGATGGCTCAGTGGGTTAGGCACTCACTTGCAGCCCCGGGGGACTGAGGATCGAACCCCTGCCCTGGCCTATGTGGACCCATATGCTGAACTGGGGAGTGCCCCCAGTTCAGTTCTCACTGGGGTGAGATCCCGGCCCAGTTCCTGCCCTGTGCAGCCCTGCTCCCACCTGTGGAATGAAACTATGTGGAAAAACCAATGATGTGCAACTATGGAGACTGCTCTGGACCCTCCTCCTTCTCTCTGTCTCTGTATCTCTCTCTCTGTGTGTCAAAAACAATAAAATAAAAATAAATAAATAAATCTTTAAGAAAAAGAAAATAACCCAGCTTAGCATATACATGTGTGTGGGAACCCCGCACACAAGAGCGAGTCAGAGATGCCCCCAACACAAGAGGTCCTTGACACGCTGCATCACTGTCCCTTACTGTTTCTGGCCACAAGCTTTCCTGTTCTCTTCAAATGACAATGTGTTGGCAGTGTCTTACACAGAGAAAATAGAACAGAAGAGAGTTTAACCCAATCACTCCCATGGGGCAGGGGGTACACCAGGTCCAGGTCCTGCAGGACCCTTCCTCCTTGCCCCTTCCCCCTATGCTGAAAGCCGTTGCCCCATCATTGGCCAGCAAAAGCCCAGCTGTGGGTGGAGGGGACCATGCATGCTGTGAGCTTGTCCCATGAATTTAAACCAAGTGGATTCTCAGATTTACACAGACACGCCAGTGCCCCCCAGGAGGAGGGGAGCTGGAGTAGAAGGTGGCCGTGTGAGGGTCCTGGGGCTGCCGTAACAAATCACCACAAACCAGGTGGTCTACAGCAAAAGACATGTCTCCTCTCACTGCAGGAGGTAGAAGCTGGACATCGCCTGTCACTGTCAAGGCCAGCGTCTTCACGTCTCTCTCTGCTCTGTCCTCACAGGGCCTTCTCTTCCGTGCATCTGATCTCCCTCTGCCTCCCTCCTATAAGGGAACTGGTGATGGCGTTTAGAGGCGACCTGTATAATTCAGGGTCATCTCCCTCTGCAAGACCCTCAATTTACCCCTGCATTTCAGGTCACGCCCACAGGTCCTGGAGTTCAGAACATGGACAGCTTTAGGGGCCCCTGCAGGTGGAGTGGGGACACTGGGCCCCCAGTACTGGCCGGCTGGGTGGCGCTGAGCCTCCCTCCATGCCTAGGGTCTGTATTTCAGTCCTGTATGCTGGCAGGACTGGCGAGGCCAGACATTTGTGGAGGCAGGTGCATGTCCTGGTCACCCTTCAGAGGTCTTAGGGAAGTGGCTGGGCTGGCAGTCACACACCCATGTCCCCTTTGCTGTGGCTTCCTTACAGCTGCAAGCAGCCAACTGCATGGTTCACGCGTGCAGCACACGTGAATGGAGGACTGGGGCCTTCGTGTGGACAGGGTGGGAGGTGGGGGCAGCTATTCAGTGTGCCCCTTTTGGGTTGCCTGCTCTGGTTGTGGAGCTGGTATCACAACCACAAACACCCATGGAGCCAATGGGATTGGCGGGGACTTGGAGCTGGGGCCTGGGATTTAGCAGGTGGACACACGGAGTCTGTGTGCGTTTGACACTTGGACAGTGTGATGATGATACAGGGGCGTCTTGAGTTCAGTAATTGTGGCAATTTGAATTGGTGGTTACACAACCAGGGATGGGGAAGCAGACCCCCTCCAGGAGCTGCAGGGCAGGATGGGGCTTCGGGGGGGCAGGAGGGACATTTGGGGCTGTGGGCTGAGGGCTTGGGGGTACAGCCAGGCTGAGCTGAGATGCCAACCCCAAGGAGAGGAGTGTGTGAGGGAGAGAATTTGGCCCTTACCCTGGAGGAGATGGGGTTCCTCAGGGGTGAGGAAAGGGGCTCCCGGCTTCTTATGGGGGAGACACGAGTGAGCTCGCAGAGGTTTGAAGTATGAGGAGACTACCTGCCATTGCTGGCTTTGAAGACAGAGCAAGGGGGCCCTGTCAGAGCCCACCCCAAGCACGGGGTGCAGATGCCCTGCAGGTGGGAGGGGATGGCTGCTTGGGGAGCTGGCAGTGGCTGCCAGCCCCTGACCCCTGTGCCCCCTGCCTCTGTCTGCAGTGCTCATGCCGGGGAAGGGCCTGGCCAATGCCCTGAGGACTCTGCCCATGTTCCATGATGAGGCCTACGCCCAGGCCAACAGCCTCCCTGCAGACACCCTAGTGCTGCCGTGAGTGGGGGCAGGGACGGCCCAGCTGCCGTAGGGGAGGCTTGGGGTGGGGGCCAGGCTGTGCTTACTCAGGGCTCCTTAGAGGAGCCATTTGCAGGAGGCCGTCACTAATGTCCTCTCGTACTTCCGTGGCTTCAGAACTGACCCACAGCCCCCTTTCAAGTGAGCCTCAGGTCCCAGCAGCTTGGGTAGCTTGGGGTGGGGGGCCCTTCCTCTCTACAGCCTGAAGGTCCCTGTTTGCCAGCTCTCGGCCCAGGCTGCCCGCTGCCCTTCACGGCTGGCAGGCTGACCTCCCTTCTGCCGGGATCCCCTCCTAGGGCAGCTCCTGGCTCACCCAGGGCTGAGCCCTGCCTGACTCTCAGAGCTGGTGTGTGTGTGTAGGGTGGGGTGACACCGCTTCCGGAGGGGAGCAGCCCATTCTGGCCTGTCCTTGGCGCCTCCCAGTGACCACGGTCCCCTGTTCCTGGGACTCCCGTGGAAGGGAGGCCAGGCCCTGCTCGGAGGATGCGGGGAGCTTGTGGATGTGCAGAGCCCTGGGGCTGGGCCCTGGGTGCAGGGGCCCACTGGGTGGAGGGGAGCCGAGCAGGCCCGGGAGAGGGGCGGGCGGGGTGAGGGCTGCTCTTTTGCCTCCCGCAGGTCCAACAGCCCTGACCAGAGGGTCATCTACACTGTGCTGGAGTGCCAGCCCCTGTTCGACTCCAGTGACATGACAATCACCGAGTGGGTTCGGATTGCCCAGACCATCGAGGTAGCTGGGGCGTGTGGGCGGGGCTGCTCACGGGGCAGGGCTATGGAGTGTGGGCGGGGCCCTACTGGGCGCTGCTGTGGGTGGGCGTGGTTATGTGCAGTGGGGTGGGCGGGGCGGAGGCAGTGCTGCAGAAGCACTCTGAGGCAGTGGTGGGGTCAACCTGCCTGGCCTGAGGGCAATGGCAGCTTCAGGAAAGCTCTGAGCCCTCCTAGCTCTGCCTCTAAGCAGAGGGTGGGTAGTGAGGGCCACGTTCTTTCCTGGGTGAGGAAATGGCCCAGACAGCTGTCCTGTGCATGCTGTACAATTGGTTCATCCCAGTTCGTGTCCTGGGTCGGGATGTGTGATGCTTCCTGGCAGATTGACAGACTCCATACCTGGCCCGTTCCCCTCTGTGCACTTCATGTCCTGGGGATGAGGTCTTAGTGGCTTTAGGACACAAAAAGGGTGTAGAACCCGACGAGGGGGTGTCGTGGCTTACCTGCAGCCAGCCTACCCCACACTTGCCCCACACCAGCTTTCCTTCTCTGCTCTCCCCATCCCACCATCGCCAGTCCCCCATCCTGTGTGAGGCTGGCACTGGTGCCCTGGGGTCCTCCCATCCTCCAGGACCGTTTCTCACCTGGTCCCCACTGGCTCCCCTTCCCTGGCAGCTGGGGGAGGGGCCCCAGTCACTTGCTTGTCTCCTTTCTAGGGGAGAACCACTGCCTGGGCCTCACTGTCAGCATGTGGGGCAGTGTGTGGCCCTGGGCCTGACCCTCACGTCCCTGAATGGGGCCACTAGCTCCCAGTGGGCATGCCTTGGGCGGTGGTCTGGGGCAGTCTCCCTGGCCGGTGGCCGCCAGCACCTTGGGCCCTACTAGAGTCCAGCCAGCACAGCCTCACAGCGGCCAGCAGAGGGCGCCCCAGCCCGCCCCATGGCTCAGCTCTGCAGTTAGTCCCCAGGCCAGCGTGGCTTGGTCTTTCAATGGCCCGGGAGGAATGGCCCCCTTGGGAAGGGCTTGGCCACCTGGCTCCCATAACTGTGCCCCTCACAACCACACCGAGGCCTAGTTTTGACACTGGTGTCGGCCACCCAGCCCAGTCACCCTCACTCTTGTATAGCTGGCCACTGCCTGGGAGGGCGTCTGGCCATGCTGTGCCTAGAGGGACCCTTCCCCAGTTTCTCCATCAGCATCCTGCCTACCTGCCTGGATCCAGCTCCGGGCAGGCTCCCAGGTCACCTGCCAGCTCCTGCCCCTTGCTGTGTCTGTGCCTGGCCTTCCCACTGGCTCTCAAGGCTTGTGACTCGCTCACCCCTGTGGCTCCTGCTGCCCTGGAGGCAGTGGCCAGCCCCGGGGGTGAGGTGGGGGCTCTCTGGAGCACTGAGCTGGGTTCTGACCAGTGTTCTCAGGAGCCCTGACAGGGTGTCGCCGGGGTCAGACGCTACTCAGAGGCCTAGAGGGGGCACCTGCCTGTCTTCACATCTTCTCATGCACTGAGGGATGTTGTGGGGAGGCCCACGGCAGCCTAGCTTCCCAGGAGGGGCCAGGGAATGAGGCCGTCCTGGGGTGGGAGAGCATGGGGGCAGCGGCTGGTCTCCAGAGAGTGCCTTTGTGTGCCTTCAGTGACCAGGGTCCCACGGGCACCCCGCGCCCCCTCCCCCACCCCCCTGCTGCATCCTGTTCCTGGCGGTGAGGGGATCAGGCCCCTGTTCCCAGGAGGAGGCCTGCCTGAGCGTGCCCCCCCCCCCCACAGAAGCACTACGAGCAGTACCACGGCTTTGTGGTGATCCATGGCACCGACACCATGGCCTTCGCCTCATCTATGCTGTCCTTCATGCTGGAAAACCTGCAGAAAACGGTCATCCTTACTGGGGCTCAGGTAGGTCCCAGGTAGGCTGTCCCAAGGACACAGGGCCAATCAGCTGTGGGGGCCCAAGGGGGCCTGGCTTCTCACTCAGTCCTGCGGCTCCCGTCACAGGTCCTGCTCTGGGCCCTGCCCAGTGCCAGCCCTGCTGTCCTGGGGGAGGGTCAATGGCCAACTGCCGGCCTCATCCGGCTGTCCTGCCTCTGTGCCTCTCGTCATTCTTCCCACTGTGGTTCCCACTGCCACCGTCGTCCCGGACCTGGGCACACGCTGCCCCCTCCTCTCTTGTCCTGACCCAGTGCAATCCCCAGAGCCAGAGTGGGTGGAATGTTCTGGAAAACTGCTGGATTTGTGGGGAGGTGGCAGGGGAGGCCTGGACCTGTATTAGGGTCTGTCACCACCATTGCTTTGTGGTGACATCGCAGGGGCAGCTGCCATTGGGGCCAGCCCTACATGGGTCCATAGGGGTCCCCTCACCCCCAGGGGCAGAGGCTGAGGCCTTCTTGTGGGCAGCCAGAGTCGTGTCCCTTTGACAAGTTCCAAGGAAGTCCCCTTGCCAGGCCTACCAGGTGCTGACCCAGCTCCCGGCCCTGCTCTGTGTCCCTGGTCCCCTGTGAGTGTCACAGTGGGTCAGCCCACACAGGAAAGCCCAGGGCCTCCCCATACACACTGTTAGCTGCTGAGCAACTCCCTGTCGAAGCTCATGTGAGAGGGCTAGAGCCCCAACCTGAGCCCCACGGACTCCATGCAGGCCTGTCTCAGGGGATGAGGGGTGGGTTTAAGAGCACTGTATGCAGCCCCCAGAAGGATCACACGCATGTTCTATCCTTCACATCAGCCATATGAAGCATCCTTCTCCCTGTTAATGCCTCAGGGGAAACAGGCTCAGAGAACCAGGGCCGCTGGCCCCGGGCCACACACCTGAGGACAGCTCTCAGCAAGCCCCTCCCACCTGCCCTCTACCCCCCGTCCCCCAGCAGCCAGCACACCTTTGGCCTCCTGGCAGGGGTAGCGGGGCTGGCCCCTGGGCACTGGCTCCCAAGGTGGGCACAGGAGTAGGTCAGGCATGCCTGTGAAGCCCACCCACCTGTCCCCCTCTGCTGGGCCTGCAATTTGTCTGGGACAGTAAGGGAGGGAGGCTGAGGGGCCCGAGGGGCCAGGGAGCTGGGCCTGGCAGTCGTCTGGCCCCCTGGCACGAGGCCGTTGTGTGTTCCTCCTAGTGTGGGGATGGCTGGCCTCTGGCCACCAGCAGTGGACACTGGGCCTGCAGGGGAACAGAGGGCATCAGGGTGCAGCCGGCTGCTGTCTCAGCTGGAACAGTTGTCCCAGTGTCCTGTCCCTGCAGACCCTCTCCCCCCGGAGTGGGCCTCCCTGGCCCTTCTGTCTGCAGACCCCATGGGCAGCTCCAGGGCTGGCCCTCAGCCACCGTCCATAGCTTCTCTCTAGGTTCCCATCCACGCTCTGTGGAATGACGGCCGGGAGAACCTGCTGGGTGCCCTGCTCATGGCAGGCCAGTACGTGATCCCAGAGGTAAGTTCCTCTTCCCTGGTGTGGTGGGTCTAATTGTGGGCACCCAGCCAAGGGGCTGGTGGGCATGGCCCTCAGGTGGGACATGCAGGGGAGGGGCCAGGTAAGGTTTCAAAGATCCCTCCTTCACCTTTCAAATGACATGCATGGTCACGTAGAAAAAAAATGGGAAACAGAGAAAGCAGAAGGGAAGAGTCACCTGCATGGCACTTCCCAGAGATGTTGCTGTTAGTGTGTGGTGTGCATGGAAGTGTCTGTGAGCCAGGTTTTCCCCGGGAGGCGGCGCAGGGGCCTCACTGCTGCCGCCCCTCCCCTGCCACAGGTCTGCCTGTTCTTCCACAACCAACTGTTCCGGGGCACCCGGGTGACCAAGGTGGACACACACAGGTTCGAGGCCTTCTGTTCCCCCAACCTGCCACCTCTGGCTGTGATGGATTCTGATGTCAAGAGTGAGTCACGGGAGCTGGGTCCCGGAAAGGGGCAGGGCTGGGGAGACCGTGCAGGGCTGGGGCCCTGGGCTGGGGAGGGGCCGGAGGGCTGCTGGGTGGTGGCAGGCAGTGTGGGCCCCAGCAGGAGCATCCTCAGATTCCAGTGACATGCATTCTCTCCAGTTGGCCTTGCTGCCCCCCACCATAGCCCCCATGTGGAAAGGGCAGGTCCATAACCAGCCTGTGTCTCTTCTCAGCTGAGCTGGGGTCCTGCTGTGGGACCCTGTCCCAGGGACTCTTCCAGGGGTGCGGGGCAGGCCTGGCAGAGCTGGCTGGCTTGTGGGGAAGTTTGGGGCCTTGAAATCTTGCTTGGGGGGGCGGGGGTTGCTTCTGGGGGGGCCCAAGGACCCAGGCGACCCTCTGGCCTGACCATAGCGTCTGGCGTGTGGGGTGGTGGGGGTGGCCTTTTGCCCACGCGGGCTTCTGCCTGGGCTGAGGTCGGGCCTGTGGGGTTTGGAGGGGCAGTCCAGCAGGCTGGCGTAGGAAGAGCCCCTGGAGTGTCCGAGTGCAGCAGGTGAAGCGCCTGGCTTTTTCCTATAGGTGGGCTGGTCATGTGATCCTAAAGCCCCCAGGGCCTTCCCATCCTGAGTCAGGACACACAGCCATGGGATCAGGCGTGGTGGTGGGCAGGTGATGGGTGGGCCCTGCCGCCTGCCCAGGTCCCTCTACCAGGCAGTTGTGGGGTGCAGGCAGCCGGGGCAGGAGGAGAACCTGGGGTAGGAAACTCAGGTGGGGAGGTGCTGAGCCCTGACTCCTGTTCCGGTGGTCTGACCCTGCGCCCCCTCCCCCAGCCCACTCACCTGCCCTCTGGTGTGGCTTCCAGGGGGTGTAAGGCCTAGAACACATCAGTGCACGTCATGTGTGTGCAGCACACCCTGGGTTCTGGGGGCTGGGTGGGGGGCACTGGCTCTCTGAGGTCCACAGTCATCCAGAAAGCTTCCTGGAGGAGGTGGACGGTGTGTGGGAGCTGGTGGCTGCACGGGCTCCCTGCCCAGCCCCTCCTGTCCCGGGTGGGCCACCCCAAGCCAGCTGAGGTAGGAAGGAGCGGGCGGCCCTGTCCCTGTGGGGCTGAGTCATGCCTTATCTGGGGCTCAGCAGTGGAGCTGGGGAGCAGCCGCTGGCAGGATCTGAGTTCACTGGATCCCAGGGCCTCTGCCTATGCCATGCCAAGCCAGGGCAGGCCATGGGCACAGGGTGCCTGCTTGGGCCAGGCTCAGTGGCGCAGTGGGCGTGGGGCGAGGCAGGCCCCGAGGGAAGTGACACCCAGGGGCCCCTAGGCCCATGACCCCCCCATTTTTTCCCATTGGGGGGGTTGTGTGTGGGTGTGTGAGAGCCTCGCCTTGCCTGCCCGCGCTGCTATCAGGCCCCAGGCCGGTTCGGGCACCTGATGTTGAGAAACACCGAGCTCTGCCCAGGGTGTGGCTGGCAGGGCCCCCGGGGAGGGGGCCGTGGGGACTGAGGGACAGTGGGCTGGCCGCCCGGGCACAGGCAAGGCAGCTGAAGGATGACACCAGCAGCTGGAGCCAGGACAGCAGCTGTCGGGTCCCCTCTCCGGCTTCTCGCTGCATTTTCACTTCCCTGTGAGAGCCCAGTGCAGACCAGGGGCTTGGGGCTCCACGGCAGCCCCAAGTTGCTGGAGTAGGGGCATGTGGTGTGCTGGGGGCCTGACCCTGCTGTCCCTGCCCGTCCCGAGTGGCTGAGGCAGGAGCGGTCCCCACTGGGCCTTCAGGAGCGACTCATCTTCTCTCATGCTCCTGCAACTGTCTCTCCTCCTCTCAGCCTCTCTGGTGGTGGGCTAGCAGCCCCCCGCCTCCAGCAAGCCCAGGCATAAGACCTGAGCTCCACGGGCTCTCGGGAGAACGAGCCAACCGTGGGACCCTCTTTGTCTCTGAACTCCCCTCTGCAGCCATAACTCCTGGGCGGTGTCAAGGCCCCCACCCCCCAGTCTTATCTGCTGCCCAGCTGGGGCCAGGCCCTAAATTACAGGACGCAGACTGATGTCAACGCCGGTGGGTGAGGGGAGGTCTCTGGGCATCCACCCTGCTGATTCTTCCCACTGCTCATCCCCCCAAGCCCCACATCTCCTGCCCCCTCCCTCTGACTCCCTGCGAGAGGGCAGCATGCACCTGGAATGTTCCTCAGTGTATTGTCACGTGTGAACTGCTCTGGCAGATACAGCCAGGGCATGCAGGCTTACATCTATGGGACCCCCTTCCCTTTCTGGCTCTGTGCCTGATTCTAGGCAGCCTTGGGCAAGCAAGACTGGTCCCCTCTCTGGGCCTCAGTTTGCCTATGGTGCCTGTTTAACAGCGCTCAGTGCCAAGGTCATTGACACCTGCCTCTGCCCCATCCAGGCTGTCTGTGCTGCTCAGCGGCTGAGAGATGGGTCAGGGGCTGGGCCTTGGCTCCTAAGGTTCACAAGCCAGACCTGCTGCCCAGCCCCACCTGTGCACCCCCTGGACTCGCTCCTGGCAGGTCCATGGCCTTCAGACCCTGAAGGGTCTGACCTTGTGGGGAGCCCCTCTGCATGGCGGGCTCAAGGGGCTATGACCCTAGTATCTGCCCCTCTCCATTTTCCACAGGACTGGGACCCACCGTTACCCACCCTGTCGTGGGAGGAGGTGGGGGGCACATGTTAGGCCTCTGAGACCTTGGGGTAAATCAGATAGAGCCTTTCTTTCCCTAAAGGTAAAGGGTCCTATAGATTGATGATTCATTCATTCATTCATTCATTGGCTCTCTGGGCTGTGGGCAGGTAGGTGCCCAGTAAGGGGCAGGTGAGGCTGACTGTCCTGACATCACCACCCCGACTTCTCCTGGGGTCTGGGACAGCAAACCACTGTCGGCCCTGCAGCCATGCCACATCTGTGCTGCCTCCTGGCCTTTGCACACGCCATGCCCTCAGCCTGGATGTCTTCCTCCACCACCCCCTGTGCAGCCTGCAGGGCTCAGGCATACCTCCAGCCCTGGGGCCCTTCTTGCCCCCTGGGCCTTGTGCCCCCCCACCACCCTGGAGCCCAGCACAACCTAAGTGTAAGCGAGCCCCGGGCTGGCAGGGTATGCCGAAGCAGAGTTGGGCGTGGGGTGGCCAGGCAGTATGGAGGGGCTGTAGGAACTAGGCTGGGGTCTTGGCTGGCAGATGACCTGCAGTGCCCACACAGTCCCTATTTCCTCACAGTCAACCAGGAGCTGGTGCGGAAGGTCCAAGGGAAGGGCCAGCTGGCGGTGCAAAGCACCATGGAGCTCCACGTGGGCCTGCTGCGACTGTACCCTGGGATCCCTGCCACACTGGTACGGATGTACCCTGGCCTGGAGCCCCCCCACCCCACCCCTGAGCACACCCCGCGGCTGTGCCTGGGGACTGTGCTGTCTCGGCCTCCCTGCCTCCCCATCCCATCTCCTGTGCTACCCCTTCCTGTCACCCCAGGGTCCACCCTAGGCCCTAGCACTCCAAGAACAGCAACCACGTGGAGTCCCTCGTGCCCAGAACCCACACAGGTCACGGGGACCTGCACGTCCCACCTCCGCCTGCTCTGCTGGGGCTTTTTGTGACACAGGCTTTTCCTTGTGCATGGCAGTCCCTCTGGGGCTGGTGGGCCTGGGCCTGGGACTCTGGCTGCTCCCTGCCACTGACCTCAGCCACCAGCTTTCACTGCCCTGCCTCATGAGCCGGGCTCGGGCCTGAGACCTATTGCATAGAGGGTCTCTGAGCTAGAAGCCCTCCGGGCGTTGCTGGAGGTCCCGCCCTGCCAGGCAGGTCTCACGGCCATAGAAGCGGAGGTCAGTGCCTGAGGCTGCCACCTGAGGTGGGGCAGGGTTGCACAGGGGCCTGGAAAACCCAGGCGAGCCCGTGAAGTCGAGGCCTGGGCACTCAGGAGGTTTCTAGAACATGCTGTAGCATGGAAAACAAACTGAGCAGGACAGAGCTGTCAGCCCCCTGGAGCTGGAGCAGGAAACCAGGGCCCTCAGCACGGTCTCCCGTCCTCCCTCGAAGGTTCGAGACTTCCTGCAGCCCCCCATGAAGGGTGTGGTCATGGAGACCTTTGGCTCAGGGAACGGGCCCACCAAGCCCGACCTGCTGCAGGAGCTTCGGGCAGCCACTGATAGAGGCCTCATCATCGTCAGCTGCACCAACTGCCTGCGGGGCACAGTGACCTCCGGCTATGGGACCAGCCTGGTAGGGGCAGGATGAGACCTGGGGAGGGGAGGGGTGGGCAGGGGGCACAGGGCATGCTGGGCTGGGGCACCGCACCCTGTCTCCAGCCTGTGCCTTTTCCCTGCAGGCTTCTGCGGGAGCCAACATTGTTTCAGGCTTCGACATGACGTCCGAGGCTGCGCTGGCGAAGCTGTCCTATGTGCTGGGCCAGCCCGGGCTGGGCCCTGGTGGCCAGAGGGAGGTGCGTCCCCCTCAGGCTGTGGGCGCCATGGTGGACACGTGCCTGTGGGATCCCGAGGGCGTGCTGGGGCTGTGACTCGGGCAGTGGGGCCCAGTCCAGGGGTGTATGCCTAGGTTTGGAAGGAGGCAGGGATACGGGGCTCTCTCCGATGTAGACACCCAGCTCTGGGGCCTGGGCTTCCCCCACCTCCACCGCCCCCAAGCCCGGGCCCAGCTTGTCCTTCCCCTTCTTAGGGACGTGCTTAAGGTCCCCACACTGGTCTCAGGGGCCCCTCCTCCCCACCGTGTCTGGGCAGGCCTCAGACATAGCCAGCCCCAGGCCTGACGCTGGGCAGAGGCCACTGGGGCCTTGGGGACCCTGAACTAGTTGGGATTGAGGGGAGGGCAGGCCTTTGGGGACCTGGCTTGAGGGGTGAACTGCAAATGGAGGGATTCCAGGCCCAGGTGTCGCACGTCTTACCAGGGTGCTGAGCCATGTGGCCACTCTGGGCTGCTGGGTTGGGACCCTGGCTCTCCTGTGCTCCCCCCGTAGCTGCTGGCCAAGGACCTTCGGGGAGAGATGACACTGCCCATGGTGGACAAGTGCCTGACCTCCCTTCACATCAGCATGCTCAGCCCCCGGATTGCTCGACTCCTCAGTGTGGGCCAGGTACTGTCCCATGTGGGCAGGTGGCAGGGGGACCGGCCAGGGGCAGCCTCAGCCATGCCATCCCATGCACGGCAGAAAACTTACAGGCACAGCCGGGTTCTAGCCCAGGTCCACCTGGTTCTGGCTCAGGTCCATCTGGTTCTGGCCTGGGCTTACCTGGTTCTGGATCTGGGTCCAACTGGTTCTGGCCCAGGCCCACCTGATTCTGGACCCAGGTCCACCAGGTTCATGTCTGGGTGTACCTGGTTCTGGACCCAGGTCCACTAGGTTCTGGCCCAGGCCCACCTGGTTCTGGCCCGGGCTCACCTGGTTCTGGACCCAGGCCCACCTGGTTCTGGCCCAGGCTCACCTGGTTCTGGCCCGGGCTCACCTGGTTCTGGACCTGGGTCTACCTGGCTGGCCCAGGTCCACCTGGTTCTGGCCCCGGGGCTGTAGCAGGAGGGCTTCCAGTGGTTCACGAAGCAGCGTCTGAGGAGCTGTCCGGGGAGCCTTGGTAGCGTGTCGGCTGTGCAGGACCTGGCTCATCACTCTGGGGGGTGGCAGGGTGGGGCTAGTGCTGGGACACCCAGCCCTCTGGCATCTTGGGGAACTTGTAGACAGCCTAGCACATGCCCAGTGCTGGGGAGCACTTGGCCACCTGAGGAGGAGGTTTCCTTCCGGGGGTGGGTGCCCAGCACCCCTTCAAGCCAATACCTTGTGGTGACTGTCTCTGTGTCCTTGAAGGCGGTAGAGACAGACCAAGAGGCAGGTCCCAGGGCGGGTGGCAGGCCCTGGTCACAGCTGGTGGGGATGGAGCCAGATGGTAGCCTTGTCCCCTGCACTTTGCTCCCAGGGTGGGGGGTGCTGAGGACCCCAGGGAAAGGCATAATCCCAGGGTACCCCCCTACAGGAGGCCAGTGATGTTCAAGATGCTCTGGTGCCCACTCTGGTCTGTGCCGTGGCCCACGCAGGCAACTTGGAGGCCCTGCAGGCACTTGCAGAGCTGGTGAGCCCCCATTTCCCCTTCAGTGCTAGCCCCAGCCACACCGGGCCCCAGGGAGGGGCATGGGGCCTGATGACCACCCAGTGCCCATGTCCACCAGGCTGGGCAGCCAGCCATGCAGCCTCCTGCAGTAAGGGGGAGCAGCAGCTATGCCAGTCCCCACGCTTGGGGTGCACCGTGATCCTTGCCATCCCTACCCCGTGACATACCTGACCTTGCCCAGCCCTCCCTCACTAGGGGACACTTCCATGTATCACCTCAGGGTTGTGACCTGAACCTGAAGGCCTATAATGGT
The DNA here is from genome assembly GCA_004027555.1 of Craseonycteris thonglongyai. Taxonomy (NCBI): domain Eukaryota; kingdom Metazoa; phylum Chordata; class Mammalia; order Chiroptera; family Craseonycteridae; genus Craseonycteris; species Craseonycteris thonglongyai. The sequence continues at coordinate 14,955 of PVKE010004710.1, forward strand.
CAAACTCCACTGCACGTGGCTGCCCGGAGGGGCCATGACAGGGTGGTCACCATGCTGCTACAAAAAGGACTTGATGCCAATGCTCGAGACCAGGACGGCCTCAGCCCGCTGCTGCTGGCCATACAGGGCAGGTACCCAGGAACACTGCGGGGGGTGGGGGGGTTGGTGCACAGAGCTGTGTGGAGGTTATCTGTGGTCACACAGCTCCCCAGGCAGTGCTGATGGGGCCTGCTTTTGAGAACCTTAGCCACCCCCAGTCTGGGCCCCAGGTGCTGGCAGTGAGTGAGCCTGGGCCCAGAGGGTGGTCAGGGAGGGCTTCCCGGAAACGGTGGCCAGGAAGCCCCTGGAACAGGGTGTCTAGACAAGGAGAACCTGGACAAAGTACAAGGGCTGTCTTGCACTTCACAAGCCATCTGCGCACACCTGTGGGGCTGGGGGTGGCGAGAGAGGCGAAGCCCCCCACTCAGCACAGGGATGGGGCCAGAAGAAGCAGGCTGTGCAGTGCCAGATACTGGGCTAGGACTGGCACAGGCGGTGCCCATGGGGGCAGGCTCAGCCTGCACGGCAGTGAGAGGGGTCCCCAGCGGGCTGCACCCTCTGCTTCTTAAAGGTAAGATTAGGGCTAGGGTGTGGGGGCCACGTAGTGGGGCCCTGCAGAGCTGAGCTCTTGCTGAGGTCTCCTGGGAGGAGGGGGCAGGGGAAAGAGGCAGTGGGGACCCCCGGCCCTACAGCCAGGTCTGGAGCTGGGGCTCCTGTGACACACACACGTGCTGTGGGGCTGCACTTTGCAGATGGCGTGTCTGAGACCCCTTCCCCCTGTAGTTGGCCGGGCAGCCCTGGGCCCTGGGATGCCCTTGTGCCCTCTGCTGGGCTTGTCCTCCCTGGGTCCCCGCATCTCTCCAAGGGTTAGGCTGACGGCTCTGACCAGCAGTCCAGACACAGAGAGGGCTGGGGCCCACCTTTTCATTTCTACTCAGCATGGACCTGTTGGGAAGGCCTGGGTGGGGGCAGGGCCCTCCGCCCCCTCGCCCATCGGGAGGCCCAGGGCCTGTGCGTGTGCACATGTGAACACGCGTGTATGGGGGTGGGGGGCATAGCTTTGCTTCTTATCCTTGGGGAGCTCATCGTGCTACCCAGAGGCAGAGCCAGTTTTGGGTAGTGTCTGTGGTAGACCCCCGACCCAGCCTCCCTCCACCTTGCTTCTCGGGGAGAGGAGTGAGGACTGGCCTGCAGGGCCCTTGATTACCTTGGGATGGTGGGGGTTGTCTGTACCCAGGCCACCAAACCATCAGGGTCAGGCCCTGGGTGCCCCCGTCTGCGGGGAGCCCTGGGGCAGGGTGCATCATGCTTGGGCACGCCACCATTCCCAGGCTCGTGTGAGCGTGGGGTCCCCAGAAGAGGGTGAGGGGCAGTGCAGGTTTGACCCCTGGGCCCCGGAGACCTGGCTGCCTGCGGCAGGCTATGCACCCTGGGGCATGGGCGGGTGCTGTGATGAGCTCACCCCTTCCTGGTCCTGCCCCCTCATCCCCGCCCCCACTGTCACAACACCCCCCAAACCGGTCTCCCAGCCTCACTCCCCTACCTGGCCTTGTTGTGCATGGAGGGGTCAACCCAGCAGAAGGGCTCTTTGGGGCTGGGGCGGGGGCAAGGCCTGGGGTCCCAGCCTCCCCCCAAATTTGGTGACCACACACTTTATGGTCCACCTGATATAGTGGTCAGTGGCTATGTGACAAGGGTGGGTGTCCCCCCACTGCAGCGAGCTGAGTGGCCTTGGCCTTGCCGGGCCCTATCCCCACCCCCTGCCCCCATGGCTGGCTCCCCACAGCTTGGCTCAGGAGAGGCAGTCTCTGGACCCTCACAGACATCTTGGCCCTTCTCTGGGCCAGCCTGACCCCATTGTTCACCTTTGTCTGCCTGTGTCTCGTTCCCACCCCACCCCCAAGGGCAGAATCTGGGCCTGACTCAGTTTCTCCAGGTCCAGCCCTGGCCGGGCCGGTGTGTGCAGTGGGGTTGGGCAGCTCAGTGTGAAGCTTCCCTGTGGGTGGGCTGTCCCCCACGCCCAGGACAAGCATCAGGGCACCACAGTGGGCCAGGTGCGGGGGGCCCTGGGCGTCCTGGTTGTGTGGTGGGGGCGGGCTCTGGTGTGGGGCAGGCGGGCTCCTGGCCCGTGCACAGCACTGGAGGCCCTGTGGCCATCTGAGTAGAGGCTGCCAGGGCAGACAGTCAGCACACCCTTTGTCCTGGCAGGCATCGGGGCATCATCAGGCTGCTGCGGGTGGCTGGGGCCTCCCTGTCCCCCAAGGACCTGGAGGACACTGGGACAGAGCTGTGCAGGTGAGGGCTGCAGGTACCCCGGTACCTCTGTGCACGTGGAACTCTGGGAAGGGCAGCCAGGCCTGAGGGATGGCTGGTGGGCTGGGCTGGGGGCCTCAGAGGCACGGCAGGACTCTGACCACACAGCTGCCCAGAGTAACCACCAGACAGGCCAGAGGATGAAGGCACAGGGCGGACTGGCCATGGGCAGGGGGAGAGCAAGCCAGGGCTGCAGCACTCAGATACCCCCACCCCCCATGGTGCTAGTGACTGACCCCTGGTCACTGCCTCCCCTGTGCCCGCCAGCAGCTCCCATGTCCAGCCTGGCAGGGGTGGACCTTGTTGGCTCCATCAACAGATGGGAAACTGAGGCAGAAAGGGCAGGGGACAGCCAGGTCCCATGGAAGTGAGCTTGTCCATCCCGAGCTGCTTGGCTGGATTTGGGGGCCCTGGGCCTGCCCTTCCCAGGTCAAGTGTGTGGGAGTCCATGCAAGAGGCCTAGGGTCAGGTCCAGGTAGGGCTGGTGGTATCCCTATGGGGGCTGCTGCTGCTGTGTCCTACTTAGAGTGGGTTCACTGAGGTCCCTTTGGGGGGCAGCCCTTCCCTCCACAGCCCCCCCAGCCATCATGCCTAGCCAGGGCCCTTCCCCTACCAGGGCCCAGAGTGGGGTGTGGGCTCCTCCCAGAGGGTGGGAGGTGAGGAGGAGGACCCCACTCAGCCCCTGGGAGAGCTTTTTGCCCGCCTCCAGCCAGGACCCCCCTGCAGCCTGCTGGGTGCAGCCCCCATACCGTGTCCTCCTTGAACCCCTGGTCTGCTCCAGGCTCTCCTGCTGCCATGGGGGGCCCCACCCATGGAGCGCTATGTTGTGAAATGTGAAACTGGCGTGTGGCACACAGCAGGTGGGGTGTGTGTATGTGCTGTGCCTGCATGTTCATGTGTGTGCATGCATGTGTGTGCATGCTCGTGCATGTGTGTGTATCTGCACACCTGTGACCTGAGTCACAGTCATCCCCCCATGTGAAACCAGAGTCCAGGCTGCCTGACTCTGGCATACCTGCCCAAGGACCCAGTGCTGCTGGGTCAGCTGTTTGGGTGGGCTTTGCAAAGGTACCCAAGGGCCCCCTGCCTCCCTGGCAGGCAGGTGGGCAGATGGACTGGACGGGTGCCCAGCAGGCCCTGATGGCTCCCCCTCCTTGGCTCCCCTTGCAGGCTGGCATTCAGGGCGGACAGCGAAGGTCTGTGTATGTGGTGGCAGGCAGGAGCTGACATGGGGCAGCAGGGCTATGATGGGCACACTGCCCTGCTAGTGGTGAGTGCCACCTGGACCCCACTGCCCTCTCCTGCAGGAGGCCTCCCTGACAGCCCACAGGCTGCCCCCCCCCCCCGCCCCCGTCTCACTTTGCTGGTGAATACACTTCAGGAGCCAGGGCCTGTCCCCCTTGCAGTCCTGGCCCCTCCCTGGAGGGTGGAGGAGACCAGGGGTCCTGTGTGCATGGGTGGGAGGGGTCAGCATGGGCACCCTGCGGGTAGGACAGGAGAGGGTTTCAGCAGCTCCCTCCTGGCGCTCCCTCCCACAGGCACAGGCTGCTGGGAAACAGGAAGTGGTCTCTCTCCTGCAGCGCCTCCAGACCCAGCCTGACGACCTGGCCCCCAGGCCAGTAAGTCCTACCCTCCCCCCCCCCCCAAGGCTCACTGCTCCTCCCAGGAGCTCCCAGCCCTGGGGCTGGACCCTGGTGTGGACAATGTGGCCAAGGGCCAATCCTTGGAGGAGGCAGAGCCCCTCCTGGGTGTGGGGCATGCACTGTGTAGGGGGGCTGACCTTGCTGGAGGGAGATGGAAGCAGTCAGGGAGGGCTTCCTGAAGGAGGTGCACCTCAGTCCTCCTACATTCCGTCCCTTTGGCTACTCACTGGAGGACAAGTCCCCCAAGCCCTCAGGGAGCTTCGGATGCCCCAAATGTATGTCCACCTGCCCCACCTGCCCCCAGACCCACGGGCTGACACCCCCATGCCCCCATTCCATCACCTGGCCCTCCAGGCACTTCTCAGGGCTCCCCTGTGGAAGGCTGGGCCCCACGGAGAGGGGCCCGGGCTTGTCTGTCTGCCCTGCCCCCGCACACCACCTGGGCCTCAGGAGACCTCTCTTTTCAGGGCCCACTGCCTGGGGTCTGACCTGGAGCTGATGGACTGTACCTGCTCCTTCTGCTTGCTACCTGCTGGGGATCGCAGTGCGGCCCCCCCTACCCTTGCCAGGACTGCTTCCCAATCTGCTTCCAAGACCAAGCCTAAATGTCCTTGTTAGACACTGACAATAAAGTCTTTCTGGGGACTACTGTTTCCCTGGGTCCCCTAAGCTCTGCTCCAGTAGGTCTGTCTGGGCCCCAGGACTGTGGATGTGTGTTTGGGGTGGGCAGGGGGGAATCTGGCGAGGCCCTGGCTCAAAGGCGGTGACTTGGGCACCCTACGGGGGAAGGATACTCAGCCAGTCAGTCCTGAGTCAGGATGAGCATGTGAGCCAGGCCCTGCCCCTGCTCCTGCCTCCACTGTCCTGCCTCCCAGCCGGCCTGTGCTGCCCCCTCCTGCACATGACCTCTGCCCCATCTCCTCTGTCCTGAACCAATCTCTTTCTGAGGCTTGGAGTCACCTCCAGGTAGCCTCCCCTGCCCCCACGTGTGCCCTTGCCTGAAAACTCGCAGGAGCTCTCTCTCTAGCCCTCATGGTCCCTCCTGCCCGCTGTTTGGATTTCACAGGGGCCCTGCAGCATGCTGGCCCCTCAGCGAGGTACATTCCAGCCCTGTCCTGCCCAGAGCCCCTGACCCACTGCCTGCTGTGAGCCAGGCCTGTCCCAGCCACCTGCCTAGGGAGCCAGAGGAGTGACCTGTCAGACCCCCAGGTGCAGCAGGCTGAGCAGGAAGGGGCAGGTGGGTGGTGGGCGGGGCAGGCCCAGGCCTGTGGGGGTGGCTCTCCAAGGCAGTGGGCAGCCACAGCCTAGCCAGAGGCCCTGTAAGGATGGCATCAGGTGTTGGTTCCCCAGACAGTTCTCTGTCCAAAGTGCAAGGAGTTGGGGCAAGGGTGCACCTCGGCCTGGGCTGGGCCTCCCTCCCCACCTCCCACGGCCCCCAGTCCCTGACCTCTCCTTACCTGGCCTGCGGAACCTGAGCCATGGGGGCTGCCTTCTGCCAGGCCCCCCACCACCTGGTCCCCCTCTAACTGCCCACATGAGGATGCCCATCTGTCAGGCTGGTCCCTGGGATGAGCGCACGTGCCCTGTAGATATTGGGCAAAAGCGTGAACCCAGAGCTCTCCCTTGGAACACACCACGCAGTCAGGGCCTCTCCCAGGTGGGCCAGGCTGGGGGCGGCTCCACCCGCACCCCCAGGCTTCTCAGCTTGATTCCCAGGCCCAAGCTGGCAGCCTTCCAGATTCTCGCCCAGACACGGGTGTGCCAGGGCCTTGCACAACCAGGGAATGCCACATGTGCCTGGTGGGCCCTGGGAGCCTTTGTCCCACACCCGACGAGTCCGGGGAGTGCGAGATGTGGGGGAGGTGGGGCTATGGGGCTCCCAGGCTGGGGCCGCTGCTGGTGCTGGTGGGCTGGGGTCCTCCGAAGGCCAGCGGGGTGGCACCGCAGTCAGACAGATGCCTGCTGGAGGCCACCTTCCACGTCCTCTCTGGCACTCACCAGAAGCACCCACCCCCTTTGGCTCTGCTCCTGAGGGAGCAGGGATGGGCCAGCCTGTCCCTCAGGGCCATACCACGCTCAGCAGTCTCCCAGGCCCCACAGAGCTCTGGGTTGTGAAAGCCCTCATGTTACCCCACAAGGCCCCGCCCTCCCCAGGCAGGTGCCAGCCTGCCAGCACAGAACACTGCACCCTGGGATGACATCTTGCCAGTGTGGAGACGCCCACGGCGTCCTGCGTGTCCCACAGAGAACACTTGCTGAGCTGGCTTTTTCCCAAGTGGGTCACTGACAGCAGATTCGGGGTGCTCCCCACCAGGTCTGGAGGCCAGTCCCCCAGTCTCGGGCCCCTGCACACACTGTGGGGAGAGCCCCACAGTGAACAGCTCCCAGGTTGGGCAGGGTCCCCCAAAGCTCTGGGAAGCTGAAGGCACACATCTGTATACTTCGTCAGGGCCATTCTGTGTTCCTGGGGAGAGGTCAGCTCCCGGGAGCCCCCAAGTAGCCACAGGGGATCAAGGCTGCCACTCTGGGGTCCAAGGACACTGTGAAAGGTGGGATAGCCACACTGATGACAGTGCCACATGCAGCTGTTGGGTCCCCTCGGCCCCTGCGGGGCCCTGCTCCATCCTCCTGCCCACTTTACAGCTGAAGAGACAGCCCAGCCTGTGCTCAGGGTCCATGCTGCACACGGTGGAGCTGGGCGACCGGCCTGCTGGCACCCCCCACCCCCTGCCAGCCTCTCCACAAGGCATGGGGTTGGTGTGGGACATGGGAGCAAGGCAGGGCATGGCCAATGCTAGAGAGATGTGGGAGGCAGCCCCCAAGCCCTGCAGGGTCTCTGAGGGGCCAGACCCCCGCCCCCTTGAGCTCACACCCAGTCATTTCACTTTGGGTGAGGCCTTGGCTCCCTTGCACATCTCTGAGATCCCAGGGTTATCACTGGGAGATCTGGGTCTCTCCCTCATTTAGGCCACTCTGCATTTACCCAGTGTTTTCCAGCATAAACCAGGCTGCCCTCAGGGCCACACCCACCCCAGCTACAGGGAACCTGCTTTCTCACTCATGCTGGGAAGTTCCCCTTCTGGTCACACCTCAGCACCTCCTGCTGCAAGTATTGTCACCTCTTCCCTCTCACCACTCCCCTCTGCTGCTGGAGACAGACTGTGTAGGGAGGGGTTTGCCTTGGACAGGGCTTATCAGGCTTTAAAATTGGGGGCACATGGGGTGGGTTCTTCTGGCCCATGCAGTGGGGGGGAGGAGTTCCCAAACCCCTCTCTACTCTGTGCCCCTCATCGCACCTCCAACCCTTGTCCCCACATACAGAGTCAGGCCTGTGGACCAGGGCATGGAGGCTGAGTTCCATCACCGGGCACCATGTAACTGCCAGGAAGTCACTGTCCCTCCCTGAGCCTCAGTTTTCCCAATGTGTAGTCACCCTAGACTTGGCTAAGTGATTATGACTCTGCCGCCCACCCCCATCCCACACTCAGCCCCAGTGGCTCAAGATATGGGCTGAGGACTTTGAGGGCCACTCTCTCCAAACGTTCTTTTTCCTAAAGCCTGAACCCCCAGCCCCAGTGTGAGAGTTCCTGTGTTCAGGCCCCAACATCTCCAAGGTGACTAAGTGGCTAGGCCAGAGTACCTGGGGGTAGGGCCAGAGGGCTGTTGCCTGGTGTGGAGGCGGTGGGGGTCAAGGCTAGGCCCCCTCTGTGGGGGAAAGGGGGCAGGATGGGGCTGCCAACGTGGGTGCTGGGTGGGGGTTCCAGCGGCCAGCCCTACCCTCTGGGAAGACACCACACTGGGTCTGAGATCTAGAAACCTGCTGGGTATGTTCCCTCCCTCTCTCCACTTTCACTTTCTCTTTGTTTCCCCCTCCTCCCCCTCCCACGAAGTTCCCTTTGAAGTGAGCGGGACAGGGATGGGCATATGCAGCGTCCTTTACCCTCAGCCACACACTGAGCCGGCCCTGGGCTGCTGCCAACTCTGGCCCTCCCCTGCCCGGGCTGCCCTGGATACCACCTTGGCCGGTGTCACCGCCCTCCCGCAGTGAGCCTGGGCATCCGGGTCCCACGAGTGTGGCCCCCAAACCTGGACCGGGACCCCGGGGGCGCCAGGTGCGCCCGGCTGGAAGCAGGGGTGTCGGGCGGGGCCGCGGGGCCGGTGAGTCAGGGACACCCCCGCAGGGGCGCGCCGCGCAGGTACCCAGCAGCTGCCGACCCGCCGCGCGACCCACCGGCCGGGAGCCGCCCCGCCCGGAAGAACCGGTCGGGCCAGCGCAGCGCGGACGCATTCCGGCGGCGGGGGAGGGCGGGACCCTCGGCTTAAAAGGCGCCTCGGCGTTGCCCGCCGCCGCACGGACGCACCGCGAGCTACGCGGGGCCCCGGGTGGAGGGGGTGGCGCTGTCAGACTTCGGGAATCAAGGCGCGGCGGACACGGCGCACTGGGCAGGGGCTGGCGGCGGCGCTCCCTCTGCGCCAGCGCGGGGCCCGCCTGGGGTGGAGGAGCGCACGGCCGGCGGGGCGCAGGGGTGGCCCGGGGTCGGAGCGCACGGCCGGCGGGGCGCGGGGCTGACCCGGGGTCGGAGCTCACGGCCGGCGAGGCGCGGGGGTGGCCCGGGGTGGAGGAGCGGGGCCGGCGGGGCGCGGGGGTGGCCCGGGGTCGGAGCGCACGGCCGGCGGGGCGCGGGGGTGGCCCGGGGTCGGAGCGCACGGCCGGCGGGGCGCGGGGTTGGCCCGGGGTCGGAGCGCACGGCCGGCGGGGCGCGGGGGTGGCCCGGGGTCGGAGCGCACGGCCGGCGGGGCGCGGGGGTGGCCCGGGGTCGGAGCGCACGGCCGGCGGGGCGCGGGGCAGGGCTCCCGGGCCACGGGCTCCTCTCCAGAGCGCGGCGGACCGCGGACTCGCGCGCTGGGTCCAGTGGTTCTTAACAGTTCAACAGTTCTGTAGCGCAATTGTGAAATGTTTAGGACCACTAGACCCGGCGGGCCTGGCGGCGGCAGCGACAGCGACACCTTCAGCAACACCGACGGAGCGGCCCACACACACCCCGGCTCAGTCTCAGGGCCGCGCCAGGAACTGCCTGGTGGGAGCCCATGGATCCAAATCCGCGCGTCCCGGTCCACCCAGGCCCTTCGCGCCGCGCGGACCCCGGGCCGGGCGGGGCACTGTGCGCTGCCTGCCTGGAGACGCCACCACTGCCCTCCTGGGCTCCGAGGGCCCCACCCTTCTCGAAATGCCGCCGAATTCCCAGCCGGAACCTGTTGATGGGCCCCGGCAGGTGAAGGTGCGCTCTTGTCATCGGCTTCCTAGAGGTGGCTACGCGACAGCGGAGACGTTCCTCCCGGTCCAGGAGTTAGTTCTTTCTCCCGAGCTTGCCGGCAGGGAGCTGGAGATCCTAGAGTCGTAGCTGTCACATCCCAGAGGGCCTGCGGGGTGAGCACAGGGGTGGGCAGAGAGCATGTGGGGTGCATGGGGGACCTCAGGGACAGAGACAGGAGCGGGAAGCTGGAGACCTGGCCTGTGGGACTGCCGTGGGCCACAGTGTCCCTCTTGGGCCCCAAGCCCCTTCCTCTGTGAAGGAGGTCCAGAGAGGGCCTGTGGACACAGCGAGGGCCTGTGAACACAGCGAGAGCCTGCCCAGGAGAGGGGACTCAGCTGTGTCCTTCTGTGCCCACCTCCTGCCGGGCGCGGTCCTCTGCCTGCCACGTGAGGCGGACAGGCCCTGGGCCTGCCTGGCCTGCTGCACTGGTTGCACCCTCTGGGAGAAGGAGGGGTCTCCCCCAGGCCCCTGCCTCCTTGGCCCAGTGTTTAGGGGGCTATGGGGCAGGTCAGCAGGCCTTGGTTTTGAGGTCCAGCTGGGTGGCTTTGGACCAGTCACTTGCCCTGACAGGTTGGAGTGAGGACAGGAGAGCTACACGGGGAGCTGTGCTCGGCGCGGGGGAAGGACGGTGGTGGGGAGCATTGGGTGCCGCTGCAGGGGGTTGTGGTCTCAGCCCTCAGCCAGAACCCTCCCCTTCCCAGCAAACCCTGGTTCCTGGTGCTCTGAAGGGTGGGGAGGGTCTCAGCCAAAACGCTGCCCCTGACCTCTGCGGCCACGTGGTGGCGACATCCTTCTGCAGAGCCTCCCTGTGCCGTCACTGGGCCCTTGGTAGCTCAGTGAGTGGGTTTCCCCTGCCGGGGCTTGGGCCGGGGACTGTGCAGTTCCCTGTTCTGTAGCTTGGAATCATTTTGTCCGCTGTGGATATACATGTGACCACTGATGAAAATAAACACTTGTTTCAAAACTTCACTGTGTCCTGGGCTGCTGTCTGTCTGTCCCCAGGTGTGAGCGTGGTCTCTTCCCTCTTTCTTCTAATACCAGAGAAACAGAAGGGAGGATGGTTGTGGGCTGGGCGGCTGGATCCTCACCCTGGGCCTGGTGCAGCCTGGCCTCTGGCACTGTGGTCTCCAGGAGGCCCCAGCCCCTAGCGCTAGCCTGCTCTAGCTGGGAGGGAGCACTCTAGGACCCAGCAGAACCTCACCTACCTCCTTGAGCCAGGCCCTCCCCTCTGCCCCGGGCTGCTGCTGCCTTGGGGAGCTGCTGGGGAGCGGCCTGGTCCTCATACTGGCCCTCTGGCTGGCTCCCACCTGTGTCCAGCTCGAGGCCCTGGGCAAGGTTGAAGGGCTTAGCGGGTGGAGTGATAGAGGGCCCTCCTTGCCGAACCCCTCCCTCCTGGCCAGCATGACAGAGTTGTCAGTCCTGGGCTCAAACCCAGTCCTGTAAGCAGGCAACCCATGGCAAGTCCCTCGTTCACTTGGGGCTCCCATGTCTCCCTCTTGCAACAAGGAACCTCATACAAGAGTCCACTAAGGCAGAGCAGCCCAGCTCCTAGAGCACTGACATAGGCTCATCCAGACTCTTCCTGGGGACCGACAGTAGTACCTCATGGTTGGAGAGCCCCGGGGGTCTGGGGGTGGGGGTGGGAGGTGCAGGGTAGCAATGAGGTGGGGTCTCACAACAGGCTCTTTGCGTGCCTGGGACCTCTGGGAGGCAGCTCCTACTTCTGCAAAGACAGGCCCTGTGCCTGACACCCTCCCTGTGTCCACTCCCAGCCTCTCCACTCTGCGCCTGCTCACTCCTGCAGGGGGAGGGGCGAGGGCGGGCCTCCAGTCTCCCTTCTTCTCAGTAATGGAAGCCCAGGTGTAGCAGGGCACGTGGCCCCCGGGCTGCTAGCCTAGCGCTCTGCCCAGTGCGAGGTGAACGCAGGAGGCAGTTGTAACTTCCCCTCGTGTTCCCCGTTCCACGCCAAACCGGTCCATTGAGGAGCTGAGTCTGCTCTGGCTGTGCAGACGGGGCTGCCCCAGGAGGGGCCGAAAACTGGTCACAGAATGCGCGGACTTCCCAGCTGCAGCACCGAAGGTCATGTCCTGGGGATCCCCTCTGTCCTGGGGAAACCTGGGCAGTTTCCCAACCCTGGACCAGCTTGGGGGACACGCTGCCCTAGCTCCTTGGACCACTTACCAGCTTGTCTTTTCCACAAGAGAAATAAACCTCCTGTCTTTAAAGCCACTGTTATTTTGGTCTCTGTTAAAGTAGCTGAACCAGTATTTTGAGCGGTGGTTCTGAAGCTCTGGCGTGTGGCTGAGTCACTGGAGGAGGTGGGGCCAGGGGGCCGGGGTGGGGCTCAGGAAAGTGGGACTGCCGGGACACGTGTCCCTACCAAGTTCCAGGGTGACGTGGACAGAGGCTGAGACCCGCTGTCTTAAGTAGACCTGAGCCCGAGAAAAGGGTTGGCAGAAGGGGAGACACACCCCCAACCTGTGGCTTTTGGAGACATCCTGGGTCTGTAACCCCCAGGGGAGTGGGAGCCCAGAACAGAAATTGCCTGTAGGCCGGCTGTCCCTCAGCACCCTGTCTGGGCCCCTACCACATGGGCGACCCTCGAGGGCTCACACCAGGCTACTGTACCGCCAGTGTAGTGCCACATGCCTCTGCAGGGACGCTCCACGAGAAAGCAAAGGACCAGCGACGGCTCTTTCCTTTCCCCACACCCTCAGTGACTAGGTGAGCCCTGTGGGAAAAGAGATCTGTCCACTCTAGGGCCAGATGGGAGAGGCTCTGGGTGTCCACTATGGCCCTGAGAGGCCGAAGGCGGGCCTGGATGGGGGAGGCACAGATCGGAGGCCACATGTCCACACAAACTTTCCTCGACCCTCCACGCTTGGGGGCAGGGGGTGACCGTTCTCTTAGTTTCTGTTTACAGAAGTGTAAGTGACATACAGAGAGGCAGACAGGTTTAAAGTGGGCAAGCTGACCTTGACACGTGCACATGCCCATGAAGCCACCAGGCAATCGAGATGTGGGCAGACCTGCCACCCGTGGGACTGACACAGTCCTGCCCTGCCCTCTCCCCTCCTCTGTTGCGGAGGTCTCTGGTAGAAAGTTTTCAATGCCCGATTCCGAATCTTTGAGAGATGTAGGACCATTCAGGTTCTCCATTCCTGTTGGGAGTTTTGGCATTTGTTATCTTTCAAGGGGTTGACTTATTTAGTCTAAGCTGTCAGATGTATTGGTATAAAGTTATGCATGAAACTCCATTATTATTGTTTCAGTAGAATCTATGGCTGTGTCCCATCTCTTACTCTAATTGTTGATGGTTTGTGTTTTTCCAGCCTGGCTAGAGGCTTGTCACTTTTACTATTGATCTTCTGAAAGAACCAGATTTTGATTTGGCTGATTCTTTCCATAATTTTTCCATTTTCTGTTGAACTGATCTCTACTCTGACCTCTGCAATTTCCTTTCTTCTCCTCACTTTGGGTTTAAGGTTCTTTTTTTTTTTTTTAAGATTCTTTTTGTTATTTTGACAGAGAGAGAGACACCGACAGAGAGAAGGGGGAGGGCCCAGAGCAGCCTCCATGGTTGTAGGTCGTCAGTTTTCCTCATGGTTTCATTCCACACAGGTGGGCCGGGGGCTATGCAGGGCGGGAGGAAACCAGGCCGGGGGGCCTCCTGCATGGGAGGCATGGCCCTGAGAGCCAGGGGCTGAACCAGGGACCTCCAACATGGGAAGCTCGCCCCGGCGAGAACCAAACGGGACTACACCCCAGTTCAGCATATGGGTCCACACAGACCAGGACTGGGATATGATCCTCGGTCCCTGGGGCTGCAAAGTGAGCACTTAATCCACTGCACCATCCCGGCTTCCCCTGCTGCCCCAGCTCTTCAGGTGCTGCGTGTTAGGCCACCTGAGTGGACTCAACACACTGAGATTTACGAGTTGTTCATAGTCTTTTGTTTTCTGTGTTTCATCTTGGGCAGTTTCTAAGAATTGTATCAAGTAATAGTTTCTTCTGCATTAGCTGTTCATTCCATCAGTGTCGCTTTCCTCCTGGACATTACATTTTCCATGTACGGAAGTTTGATGGGGTCTGTTTTACAGTTTCTCTGTTTCTATTGAATGTATGCAAGCATTCCTAAATCTTCTTGACCATGTTGAAATATAGTTACAAACATAGTTTTAACATCTGTTTTACTGATTTTATCACCAGTGTCATATCTGGTTCTGTTTCTATTGGTTGATTGTGCTCTCTGGTAATTTTTGCTGGGTTGCCAAACACTGTGACTTTAACATTGCTGGATAGTTTTGTATCCTGTAAATATATGTGTACTTGTTCTGGGACATGGTTAACTTCTTGCAGAGAGTTTGAGCCTTCTAAGGATTGCTTTTAGCTTTGTTGGGCAGAACAAATTCCATTTTTATTCTGCTTCATCTTACTCCCCATCAATGAGGCAGCCCTTGAAGGGCTTCTTCCCTGGGCCTTGTGAGCAATGAGGCTTATTCCTTCCGGTTGGTGGTAACACACACCATTCCCAGCATGTTTAAAAAGCTTTTTCAATTATGGGAAAATATACATAATGTAAAGTTTCCTCTTTTAACCATTTTAAATGTATAGTTCTGTGGCATTAAGTATAATCGCATTGCTGCTGTGTAACCATCACCCCCATCCATTCACAGAACTTTTTTCGTCTTGCAGAACAGTAACTGTCCCCATTAAACACTCACTCTCCCAGCCAATGCCATCACCATCTACCTGTATCTCCATGGATTTGACTCCTGTTGGGACCTTGTATGAGTGCAGTCACACAGGGTCTGTCCTTTTGTGACTGGCTTATTTTATTCAGCACGATGTCCTCAAGGTCCCTCCGTGTGATACCAGGTGTCAGAGTGTCTGTTCTTTTTAAGGCTGGACATAATCCACGGGGTGGATGAAGCACAGTTTGCTTTATCCACTCATCGGTTGGTGGACACTAGGGTTGCTGTTGCCTCTTGGCTTCTGTGGCCAGTGATGCCATGGGCATGGGGCGTGTCCCTACATGGTGGGAAACTTGGGCAGCTCTCCCTCTTTTTCTTCCTGGGGGCTCCTTCTCTCTCCGGCCTTGGGGAGTTTCCTTCGTGTATTCTTGATCCAGTCTCAGCTAAGGACTCTGGGGGGCCCCTTTGGGGTTTCCCCCAGAGCCCTGGCTCAGAGCAGCTCTGTTTTCTCTGACACCCTGCCCTGCACACTCAAGCAACCCTGGCTTCCCCAGCCTCTATGCATCCTCTGTGCAGGGGCACTGAGAGATGGTCCTGGGCTTCCCCCACCCCTGGGCTGAGGCAGGTGCAGGGCTCACTGTCCTGTCCTTGTCGTGAGCTGTCACTCATATATTTTGTCCAATTTTTAAGTCATTTTTGGTGGGAGTGTGAACCTGACCCCCATCACTCTGTCTTGGCTCAAAGTGGAAGTCTTCCCCTCCCCTGTTCCCCCAAGATCACTGGCTCCAACCTCCCCCTGGGCACTGTGGATATTCTTACCATACTCCTGTCCCAACATGTTCCTGGCTGTCCCCAAGGCGTTGGCATTGTTACAGATACACCATGGGGTTGCCATGCCCTCATGTGGAACCAGACCTCTGCTGAACTCCTCGTGTCCCCACCTGCCCTGGATTCTCCTGCGGGCTCAGAAGCACCGTGGGCTCCGGAATGGGGCATGTGGCCTCTAGTATAGCCGACCTCCTCATGTGCATACACCTTCTCTGAAGGCCTGGGGTCAGCAGAAGTGCCCCACAGAGGTGGCACCTTCAGGAGTAGCTGGCTCCTTGGTGATGTCCAAGTGGCAGAGCCAGCTCAGTCCTTCTGAGGGAACCTTCCAGACTCTTCCACCGGCCTTCCTTTAGCTTCACACCAAATCTCACTAAACCCCCCTCATGCCTGAATAGTGGACAGACACCCTAACACAACAGGCCCAGGTGACACCCCACGGCCCAGGTGACACTTGGTCATATACTTTGCAGAGTCTGGCTATTTTAGTCTTTGCACTTCTTCTTTTACGACACATACAGGTAGGGACACTTTGGCTCCAGATCGTGGGTGGTAACTTCCAGCTGCTTCCTTTGTCATTTCCACTGAGACTTTTCTCGAGGAGATATTCAGAAGAATATTTTCACTTTCATCTACATTTCCAAATCCAACAAATCATTTCTTTAAAAAATGCAACTTAATCATGTATGTAAGTTAGAAGTCAAATAATAATCATAGAGCTTGGTAAGAGAAACAGGAGCCTCCAGCCTGACATGTCCCCACCCCACGTTAGCATGCTGTGACCACACTGCCCCTTCAGCTTTTCTTTTCTTGTGCTGGGCATTGAGTATTCCTAGTCCCTAATTCCAGGAATTTTTTTCCCTCATAATACTATATTTTTGTTCTTTTTTTCCCTAGAATGCCTATTATTCAAATATTGAACTTCCTACTTTAATCCTATCACCCTCTTTCTTTTCCCTTTCCTTTCTGGGAGAGTTCCTTGACTTTATCTTCCAGTCCTTTTGAATTTTATTTTTGTGTCATATTTTCATTTTCCAAGTGCTTTTCTTACTGTCCTCTGAATCTGTACTTAAGGTCGTGGAACTTAGTGTCTTCTCTTCTTTTTCTGAGGCCCCTCCCCACCCATGTTCAAGGTGAGTGTGGAGATGCCCCATCCTGGGGGGCTGGGCATCCGGAAGCATGCAGCTGTCATTGGCTGCCTGTGCACAGAAGGGCACACACACAGCCAATATTCACAAGCCACCTTGATGCCCAGCTCTGGTCCCTGTACACCCAGATCTGAGCTAGACTCTGCCCCAGCCCTGGTGGGCGAGGTGTGGGGGACGTTTGTATGAGAGATTCACCCTGAAGCCTCCTTGGGAAGCAGTGAGGCCATGCTTGCAGTTTCCCTGGAGTTTCCCGGAGTTTCCTAGACTGTACCCTCAGGCAGGGTGCCTGGGGAACCCCGCAGGACTTCTGCCCTGGTTGCTTGCTGCCTGTCCTCAAGCTAGAGACTGAGCCCAGTCCTTGGAGGTGCAGAAGGAGAGGGAACAGGAACAGGAAGGGAGAAGGAAGCCAGGGGTGTGGGGTGGGTGGGCCGAGGCCTGTGGCGTGGGGTGGAGGGGGCATGGGGAGGTACACAGAGGTGATGCTGGTGAGGCCACAGGCTGGTGTGGCCTTGTGGATCACATGTCACTCTCAGGGGTCCAAGGCAAGCCCTGCCTCTCTCTGGGCCTCAGTTTCCCTCTACATGAGTGCACTGAACCCTGTGGTCTCTTTTCCTTGATTAGACTGTGGCCAAGGTGTGCCATCTGCTGGCCTCACATGGAAGTGTCTCCATTCCAGGTGTGTTGGGCTCATCCTATCTGACCCCACCTACCCAGGGAGCTGAGGAGGAGTGGGACTGCTCCCTCCCAATGTTCACGGACACCCAGGCATGCCTGGCCCGAGCTGGGCTCTGGGTACTCAGAAAGCACCTGACCTCTGCCCCAGAGGGACATGAGGACGTGGCAGGTGCATCAGGAAGGCCAGAACTGGGCTGGGAGCCTTCCTGGAAGAGGTGGTGTCTGACAGTGACCTGAGGTTGGAGCTGGCCAGCTGTGATGGACAAGTCCAGACAGAAGGCTGGAGATCCTATAAGGGCTCAGGTGTTGGGGGCGTGGAGAGAAGTTTAGGCAGCTGGGCCTTAGGCTGCAGGCCCTGCAGGCTGGCTGAGGGACTGTCACTTTAGGCACACGTTTCTACTAGGGCCTGGGAGCCCTGGCGGGCTGGAGTACAACCCTGTTACGTTAAGGGCACTGGCTGGGGATCTTTGGGGGCCATTCAGGGCCACCTGTATTTCCTCTCAGGAGCTGGGAGCACACAGATAGAGCAGGAATGGCCCAGGAAGTGTCCTCAGGCTGGTCAACCTGCCTGATCTGGGGCTGGGCAGGGGAGAGGGGCTGATGGAGAGTCATCCCAGGGTCAGGGTCTAGCACTACAGCCCTGTTCCAGGGGGTGGGGGGTGGGGGTGCTGGGTGGGGGCATGGAGCCTGAGCAGAGATGCAGGCTGGGGGCCCAGAGGCCTGGTCCAGGCAGGGGTGGAGGGCAGGAGCCCCCTGTACCATGATTGCATCCAGGAACTGGTGAAGTGTGAGGCTGGGGTCCACTCAGGCCCTCATCTCTTCAGCAAATATCAGTGATATTCTAAGGGGGAAACAGCTGCTATTCTGGGGGTGGGGGGTGGACAATAAGTGAGAGAAGTAAGGAACATTTAGGGCAGGTTTGTGATGGGTGCTAGGGAGGGATCAGAAGCTGCGCAGGGCTGGGAAGTGTTGGGAAGGAGTGGAAGTTTTAGGTGTGGTGGGAGGGGAAGGCTTTGCCCAGAAACTGGGATGTTCTGAAGAGACAGGGACGGAGAGAACCGCGTGTCTGGGGGCTGGTACCCCCCGCAGAGGGAAGAGCAGGAGCAGTGACCCACTGGGCGTGCCCAGGAAGGGAAGGCGTCAGGCGCATTTGGCGGCGGGTGCAGAGCAACTATCTCACCTTCTTTTTTTTTTAAAATATATATTTTATTTATTTTGACAGAGGGGAGAGAGAGAGAGAGAGAGAGAGAGAGAGAGAGAGAGAGAGAGAGAGAGAGAGATACAGAGACAGAGAGAGAACTGAACTGGGGGAGCTCCCAGTTCAGCATATGGTTCTGCACAGGCTGGGGCCGGGATTCGATCCTCCGTCCCCGGCGCTGCAAAGTGAGCACCTAATCCACTGAGCCATCCCGGCTTCCCCCTATCTCACCTTCTTAAAGGCTCCCCTGGCTGCAGTGCTGAGACCAGAGGCAAGGGGGCAGCAGCGGACGCAGAGCCCCCGGTTAGGGCATGCTGCAGTCAGTAGGATGGTGGCCCGGTGGAGCTCAGGCTGGGAGAGGCAGTCTGATTCTGGACACACCGACACGGTACCTGGAACAGGGGGTCCTGATGGATAGGACGCGGGGCCAGTGGGAGCAAGCAGGAGCCAAGGCCCACTCCAGGGTAATGGAATTGAGTGAACGAAGGAGCAAATGAATCGGTGGGTCACCCAGGGCCCCAGGAGACGCCTTCATCCACCGTCTCTTCCGGGAGCTCTTTACACCCGGCGGAAGGAGCGAAGGGACCGGGCTGTCCCTGGCTCCGCACAGCCCCGCGCTGGCGCTGGCCGAGGTGCTGAAACCACGGTGCCTGAGGTGGTCTGAGCAAGGTGGGCCTGGGGCTCCTACTAATGTGGGGTGCAGGCCAGGGTGGGCCGAGGACAGCGGGGGGGAGGGAGACTCTGCTGGTCTGTCCTGCACCACCTGACAAACCCTTATACCATCCTTGGCGCCTGCTTCTGCCCCAGACCACTCTGTGCCTCAGTTTCCTTATCTGTAAAATGGGGATCATGATAATGCCCCCCCTGGTATGATTCCCAGGAGTCAATGAATAAGTTATGCTGAGTCGGTAAGACTAAGTCTGGTCCATAGTAAACACCAGTGTTTGCTAACCCAACAGATGGGACACCTGCTCCCTGGGCGGAACCCACTGTCCCACACACAGACACCCCTGAAGGAAGATGGGGCAGCAATAGCAGCCTAGTCTCACCTGAAGCCTATCCTCAGAGCTGGGAAGGAGGGGTATGGCCTGATTAGGCATCCCTCTGGACATGGCTGGGCTGTCATCGCTGGCTGCTCTCCTAGGCACCTCCCCCCCATCCCCCGCCACCCCCTCCCCCACACACACCAGACATGAGCCCAGCCCAGGGGGCCTGGTGACTTGGCCAGGCCTGGGGAAGCATGGGAGGGTCCCGAGGCCCCCTTGAGATGAGGAGGAAGGTCCCCCCTCCCACTCTTGGAAGGGATGGAGGGTCTGTTCCGTGCCGAGTGTGGTCCTAGTGTGTGGGCCTCAGAGGACTTTCTCTGGCAGCTTAGGTATTCCAACCCTTTCCCATCTCCTTATGAAATGCTAAGAGTTATGGTTAAAAATCCTGCAAGATTTAAAATCACCCAAGAGGACATCAAGTGGAAGTAGGGCGCCTCCCTGATCCCGCCCTCTCCAGAGGCAACAATGCTTACATACCCTGCCTCGTGTGTCCCAGGAAAGCTCTGGGGCTTTCTGGGCATACATATTCTTCAGATACAGGCCTGACCTTGCTGTACATGGTGTCTGGGGAATCTCTCCAAGAGCTCCCGGTTTTTGATCTGTGGCCACTGTCACTGAGGACAAAGTGTTAGAGAATCTATTGTCCATTCCCCTCATGGTCCCTTTTTCTGCTCTCATAGTGAATGCCGCCAGGTGCTCATTTCTTGGAGTGCACTGTGCATGGTGCCTTCCCAGCTTTCAAACTGCCAGCCCAAAGGACAGGCCCTCCTTATAAAGGTGGGCTGGGGGTGGGCTGGAGGCCACCAGCCAGGTATGGGCTCAGGAGAGACTGAACTGCATGTGGAGTGTGTCTGGGGGTGGGGTTCCCAATGCCCCCAGCAGATAGGGGTGAGGTGGTGGTATGAGGGCTTCGGTATTCCTGTGCTTGGTGCTGGAATCTGACCACTGCTGCCCAGTAGCCCCTGCCTTCCTGAAATATTGCCACGTGGGTCTGATTGGAAGCTGAGTCCTGCAATTAATCCTGGCAGAGCTGCGCTCAATGCAGGGGCTTCTCTGTTGTGCTCCTTTGGCCTAGATTTCCCCAGGGACAGCTCTGACCGCTGCTGCGTGCCTGGTAAATTAAATGTTAAAAAAGTCCCCATGATGACTTTAATCAATCTACTGAGATGGCGGGTGGCCTCCTCCCAGATGAGCCTGGTCCACTGGAGGGAGCCCCCCACACACACCCCACGCTCAGGGTCTTGGAGGAGAGGAGGGTGTTGGGCCAGTGCTCTATGGGTGCTTGCCTGCTAGGGAGCAGGAAAGGTGGGAGGTCTCCAGGGGGCCTCCTGGAGCTTAGCTCCTCCCAAATCCAGACCCCAGGAGCCCAGAGGAGGGGGCTGAAAAGAGGCAGGGAGCAGGGGGTGGGGGTGGGCCTCTGCCCCCAATTGTGGCTTGCTGTGGTCTCTGCCCCAGGTCATGGGTGGCCATGGGGCAGGGACGGAGGCATCTCCTCCCAGGGTCTCTCTCCTGACCCAAGGCCTGGGCGGGGGCATATGGCCCTAGACAAGGTGTTTGTGATAAGCCCCTTGGGTGCAGGTGTGTGGAGAAAATTTCTTTAGCTGCCGCTTGGGGGACTCAAGGGAGGGACCCGGTGAGCAGTGGAGTCCTCGGCTCCTGGGAGAAGTGGGAGGGGTCCATGGTTCCTCCCAGGGGTGCAAGAGGGCAGTTGCCATGCCTACCATATGCTTACAGAACCCAGCGCTTACAAAACCATATGCTTACAGAACCTCTGCCCAGCGCTCTGACCTCCAGGTTTCGCTGCTTCGATCTTCTCACCTTGCCATTTACCAAGCCACATCTCCCCTGGGCGATACTTCCCAACACCCTCTTAACTCCCAAAACCTTCCCCGCGGGCCTAGGCTATTTAGGCTACCCGGTCTCTCTGTTCCACTGTCCCGAGGCAGGCGACCGGTTTGCTTGGCCTGAGCCGGCAGGGGGCGCCCGCCAGCACGCGGGACTGGCGGCCGTGCCTAGTACGAGTGCGGCGTCTGCCCCCCTCCCGCCCCCGCCGCAGATTCCGACGGAGACTGGCTCGAATCCTCCAACCCGCGGGGAGTTACTGGAGGGGCCTGAGGGGGTCCGGGTCAGGATCAGGGAAGGAGGCTGGTAGTGATGCCATCAGGGTCGTGGAGTGGAGGCGCAGAGACCGCAGGTCCCGCTGCCGACGCCCTGGGGTCCTGGCGGGACGGACCTTGGGGGTCCATAGGCCAAGGCTGGGGCGTGCAGTGGGGGCAGGGGGTTCCGAGGAGCCACTGTACACAGGGGCGCCCTGGAGCATGGACAGAGTGGGGAGCTCAAGATCACTGTGCTCTGTACATGCTTCCAGGGACTGGGACCCCAAGACGTGGAGCCCCCTGGACGGATTGGAGGGGCTGCGATAGGCCCTCTGTCGGCAGAGGTTTCACGGAGCTCAGCTCAGCGGCGCCGACACATCCCTTCGCTTCTGGGTCAGGGCCCGCCCGGCAGGAGCTGCCAACCTGCAGCGATCGGGGTCCTCGCCTCCTCCCTCATCCGACCGCGTGTCGGGGTGTCTGGCTCGCCGCCGGGGCGGAGGGGGCGCTGTCGGCGCGGGCGGGGGGCGGGGCCAGGGCGCGGGGGCGCGCCGCGCGGAGCGAGCGCAGGGGCCGCGGGCGCGGGCCGCCGAGGATCGGGGGGCCTGGCGTGCGGCTCTGTGCGGTGCAGGGCGCGGCGGCGGCGGCGAGCTCGCAGCCGCTCCCCGCGCTCCGCTCCTCCATGGCGCTGCCCGAGCCTCCCGAGCCGCCCCGCGGCGTGCCCCGCAAGGCGCCCAGCCTGCTGGAGATGGGGGCGCTCTGCCTGGACTCGGAGATCATCCTGGGCTTCACCAGCCACCTCCTTCGGCGGCGAGCCAAGGTGAGGGCGGGCGGGGGCTCCCGGCTGGTGGCAGAAGCGCTGCCCCGCGACTTTGTGGCGTGACTCCCGCGGCTTAGGGTTGCGTCACGGGGAAGGAGGCAGCAGGTCCTGAGCTCGTCCCGCAGTCCGGGCCAGGAACTCGCTGACTCACTTTCCCCGCTAGTGCAGCCCCATCCCTCTCCCCTTAAGGCTGCGTCCTGAGCCGGAGGCAGTCAGCCAAGGCGGAGAGCGCAGCGCAGGGACTCTGGGCGAGGCAGGGGGTCAGGGTCTGGAGGCGAAGTCGCAGTCCTGGACGTGACTGCAGGTCCCGCGTGTGCCTCTAGAATCCGCGGGGCTGTGTCTCGGCTTCCTCTGGGAATCCGGGTGCACCGTGTGAACGTGCGCTGTCCGAAGCGTCGCCGTGGTGCAGGCGACCGAAGTTGCGGGTGTGGCCGGCCGCGGGAGTACGACCGTGGATCTGCGTCGGTGTGTTTCTGGGGGCGCATGCGGGCAGTGTTTGTTTTGGGGGACCAGAACCATTGAGGGGCGGGGCGGGGCGGAGATGCCTGCAGGCAATGCAGGGGCACGGCGGTGGTGGTGGTGTCCCGGGGTACCCACATGCGGATGGGGTTGACGCCCGTTTTCTTTGGGAGGCTGCGATGAGATAGGAGATGGGAAGAGCTTCCGGCCCCTGGGCCGGGGAGAAAGGGGTGGAGGCTGTGGGGCCGCGGAGCGAGAGTGGGGAGCCCCTGCCCACATTCCGCCCCTCATCCCCGCCACACTGCAGGTCACCAACGACTCGGAAAGCTGGGAGGGTATGGTATGATCCCCCCCTCTTATCCTGGGAATGCGTAGGCGAGACTTTCCAAGTAAAAGGATGATAGGCAAAACGTAATGAAGGTGACTTCGGAAGGCCCAGGAGAAGCGGGGTGTGGCTCGAATCTGTGAGTCTCACTGTGAGCGCGGGGAGCCGCGGGCCGGGTTCTCTGCCTGGACCGCAGCCCGCCAGCTGGCCCTGCTCTGCCTGGGCTCCTTGTGGTCCCCCGGGCACACCTCTTCGCCCCAGACGCGTGGCGCTGGGTCTCTTTCCAGGCGGGTGCGTGCTGGCCAACAGAGGGCGCTCGCGTCGCGGGAAGCCGGGCGGCTGCGCCCGCCGAGCCTGACCCTGAGTTTCGGGCTGACTCGGAGCAGGGACACGGAGCCGCCAGCCTCCTCTGATAGCGGCGACTGTTAGGGCTGGGCTGGAGCGGGAGCAACTGGTCTCCGGAGAAGGCGTGGGGGGTGGGGGGGACGACCTCCCAGCCGGAGACAAACAGGCAATTAATTCAGGAGCTAAGTTCCCATCTGCCAGGCCGGCTAACAACAGGTCCCGCAAACACCCCCAGGGCCAGCCGCGCCACCTCCTCCCGCTTCCCGGGCGTACAGCGCGCATACCCACCTTCGTGCACACGCGCGTCTGCAAAGACATGCGTGCCGCTCACAGACACACCTAGGCACAGAAACGTTGCCAAGGGCACTGCACGTTCCGAGGAGCAGACCACGGCGACACTCACCCACGCGCGACAGTGACACCCAAAGGGTGGCCAGCAACACGCGGAGTGCAGTGGATTTGCAGGAAAAGGCGACTGGGAGTCTGGGGGCCGGGGTTCAGCCCTTTTCTGGTCCCACCTCGTTGTGTGACGTTGGGCAGGACCTCCTCTTCTGCGACCTCAGTTTCTCACTCGGAAAGTGAGCAGTCGGCTGGAACCTCCCAGGAGACGCGTAGAGCCACGTCCGACAGGGGAGCGGGACGACGCATGCGCGCGCGCACAGGGTTGGCTCTCCGCGGCCCTCAGCTCCTCTGCCTCCTGCTGGGACCTGCCTAACAAGTTGGGGTCCTTGGAGTGGGAGGGGCCGCGATCCCCTCCCCCACGCACCGCTGAGCTGAGGGCCTGGGCGGGGCGGGACAGTGCCCCCGGCGCCCCGCCCCCACCGGTCCCGCCCCTGCCACCCGAACGCGCTTGCCGCCGCCACGGCGCGCTCTCAGGCACTTGCCCACCGGCGCCGCCAACTTCGGAGCGATCGGCGGGGCCATGGGGGTCCCCCTGGGCCGCATCACGTAGCCGCGGCGCCCCCGGACAGCCCGCGCGTACCCGAAGCTCTCGCCCGGCCCTTCCTGCGTCCCGGCCATGGGCGGCCGCGGCGTCCCCGTGTGCGCGACGCCACCCGCGGTACGCGAGGCCGGGCCCCGAACGGGGAGGCGGGCAGCGGGGCTCGGCGGGCGCCGCGGGGCTGAGGCTTAGGGCCGGGGATGATTGCGCCGTGCGCGGCGCCCCCTGGCGGCCGGGTGTGCAGCGAGGGGCGCCGGGCCGCCCGCTGGGGGGCCCCTATCCCGACCTCTGGGCTGGAAGGGGAGGGCGGGCGGCAGGCTCGCTTCCAGCGCTCCTAACTTGGCCGAGTGCGGTATACTCTTAAGAGCCGCGACGCGCTGAGGTCTGGCGTCACCGGTGCTGGGTCCCGAGGTGGTGCTCGGTCCCGGGCTTACTGTCCCCTTCCGTACCACTCGCCGCAGGTGGCCGAGGGCGGCCCGGCCCGAGAGCCGCTGCCGGAGGCGTCCCCCCGCAAGAGGCTGCCCACCGGGCCCGAGCAGGACCCCTGTGGCAGCCGCCCTGCGCCCGAGGGTGCCGGGGCCAGCGTGGAGCAGGGCCACTCTGTTGGCGGAGGCGGCTGGTGCCGCCACTGCCACACGAAGCTCGCCGAGCTCAAGCGACAGGCGTGGAAGCTGGTCAGCGGGCCCGGGACAACGCTCCGGGTAAGTTTCTCCTCCTTGGGCCTGCGCCTCCGGGCACGGCCCCGGCTGGAACTTGGGAGACCTTGGGCCTGGAGGGAGTGTTTTTGGCTAGCCCCTTCTCTCTGGCTCTCAGTTTCCCTGTTTGTAACTGTTGTTATGGGGCAGTTCATAGTAAGAGAGTCCTGCGGTGGGATTGGAGGGGGTGGGGCGGGCGTTTCCTTGGAGCTGCAGAGGCCCCACAGCTGGAACCGCAGTCTGTTAGGGAGCGGGAGAGGAGAGAGGGCGGTGGATGGCAGGGACCCCACCCAGGGTGGGACAGTTCTTGCTCTGCCAGCAGCCAGAGGTTACTTGGTGCGTCGTTGCCTTTGGGGCACCCGGGCCCTCAGCCAGGTGTCTGGAAATTGCACACCTGGGGCAGGAGGGCTTGGAGGGCCAGAGGGTGGGCCTACCGCTGTGGAGATGTGGCTGCCTGCCCCCTCCCGGCATCATGGCCCCCCTATCTGGTAATTGAGTGGCTGGGCCCCTGGTTCCCCAGGCTCCAGTCCCAGCTGTCAAGGTGTTTGCCAGGGGAGGGGGCTCCCTGAATTCTGCAGCCAATGGGCTTGCCCCAGTCTTGCAAGGCACCGGGACCATTGTTCAAGGAACAATGCCCCTGGAAGTTTGCAGAGCCCTGGGAGGTGGGGGTCTCCAGAGGAAGCCCTTCCCACTGACCTTCAGTCCCTTTGAAAGCTTTCCTGGGAAGTCGGCATAATCCCCATTGAATCTAAATATAGTTCTCCAAGGAGGCCCTGTGGTCTGGGGTGGGGGTCTGGAGGTGGGGGGGGAGACCCTGGGCTCCTGGGGTCCCATGTGCTCCCTCTCTAGGGCAGGCAGGGATGGCCTTGAGTCTCATTTCTTCCTGGACACATTCTGTGGCAAAGGGAGGGGACTTGTGGCCTGTACTGGGGTGGGCTGAACCCACCCCATCTGCTGCTCACCTTCAGGGCCTTGAGAGGGTGTGGTTGGGCCAGGCTCCCCAGGGCCTGGCCCAGCCACAGGGCCATCTTGCTACCCCATTAGGGGAAACTGAGGCTGGTGATGAGCTGCGCTTTGCCTGGTGGCTTTCGGCATGTGGCCCACTGGTGGAGAGAGATGCAGGTGACACCATTTGCTGGTGGCTCTGGGAAGTGTCCATGGTCTCTTCCTACAGATGGCTCATTAGGGAGGTCCTCCACCAGCCAGAGCACTTGCCTCCCCCCAACCCCCCGTGGCTTCCCTCGAGATTGGCATTTGACACTGGGCACCTCCCAGTGCCAGGTGGGGGCCCACCCCATCCACTGCCGCCCCTGGCACCCATGGCCCGCTTGCTCTGCACACTCAGGGTGCCAGGCATTGTCCTGTGCTGCGCCCCCTCCCCTGCTGTTTCTCCTCCTTTGTCATATGGGGGTAGGAGCCTCCAGGGGCTGGTCTGGGGGTGCTGTCCAACCTACAGGCTGCTAGGCCTGAGGGAGGGAGGGCCCATCGCCCACTGTTTGTCCAGAGAGGATGGAAACAGGGCCCACTGGGGCTTCAGGCTTTGGGCTGCACCACCCCGGCCATGGGACATGGGGGTTGGGCCCTGAGACCTTGGCGGTGTCCCTGTGCCTTGCATGTGGTGTCACCTGGCCTGCCCTGGCGCTTCCTTCAGGAAAGGCCGGGAGGTGGTGTCCTGGGCAGTACGCAGCTGCAGTGCTTTTGGTTTGGGAGGGAGAGCTGTGTGAGCAGCAGGCACTGGGGGGCCATGCGAGACCCCTGGGAGTTCTGGCTCTGCGCTGAGGGGACAAGGTCCTAGAAAGGAAAGCTGGTGGCCTTGGACAGCTCCCTGGGGGCCTTTTCTTGTTTCTCAGATGAGCCTCCTGAGGATGGACCCTCACGGTTTACCGAGACCCCTGCCTGCACATTCTCACTTAGTGTCACCTGTCATCTGGAAAGACCCAAACCTGGCTTCATGGAGGGTGGTGGGGGGGTGGAGCTGGGCCCCCCGCTGGCCAGACAACAGAGGCCCTGATTTTGGGGGTCCCTGCCTGGTCTTAGGCATAGAAGGGACTGGACAGGGTCGAGGGTCCTTTAGCCAGCCTCAGGGTCCCTGCCAGGACTGGACCCCAGATGGCTCCTTGCCCACCACACTCCCACCAGCAAATGGGCCTCTGCTGTGGTCTGTAGAGAGCTTGGGCCTCGGGGTCCTCTGGACCCAGGACCATTTCTGTGCCCATTTCACAGGTGCATGGGGCAGTGTCTGGCACAGGCTGGCCCAGACACCTCTGCTGTTGCCACTTTTGCTGGGATGGGGCTCAAGGGCCATCTTTGGTGCCTGCTGCTTTCTTGCTGCCATGTGTTCTGTTCTCCCTGCGCCTGCCTTGGTTTCTCCATCTGGGCAGTGAGGGTGACCACGGTCCCCACCCAGGGACCCCGTCCATGTGGAGCAGATAGGGCTGTGCCATCCCCCCTTTCTGAACCCTGAAGCTCCAGGGTTGTGGGAAGGGCACATGCTCCACCCACCCAAGTTGGAGCCTGGGACGCCGTCCTTCCTGAACCAAGCTGGGCAGTGGGCCTGGGCACAGAGGGGGCATCAGTCCGGGCACAGAGGGGGCCCCAAGCTGGGGCATGGAGGGGGCACCAGGGCAGGGCCTTTGGGTTGGGTGCCCCTTGCTGCTTTGCTGGGCCCCTTCCTGTGCCACCCTCTGCTCTCCCCTGGG
>PVKE010004710.1:42326-63058 GCA_004027555.1 Craseonycteris thonglongyai
CCCCCCCCCCCCCCAGGTGCCCCTGCCTCTGAGAAGCCTCTGCAGGGGGCTTGGTGCCTCCCACATGAGGCCCCTCCAGCTTGTCCTGTCCTGTGTCCTCACCCACCATGGTGAGCTGGTCACCAGGTCCTTGACACTCTGTTTATTGTCCCCCAGCCCAGCCCAGCCCCCCCACCCCATACTTGCCCACCCTGAGCCACCCAGCTACCCAGCCTGAGGGGACGCACCAAGCCATAGACCCACCAGGAGGGGTCTCTGGCCAGTCCCTGGGCCCACCGCCCCAGCCTGGCCCTGCCAGACTGATGTCCCCTGAAAGGAGCAGACCCTGGGTACAGGGGCCCCTGCTGCCTGAAGGCCCATTCTCTCACTTTATCCCAAGGTGGCTTGTCATCCCTTTTGTAGACCCCCAGCCCCCTGTCCCTCCCATGCTCATTTGGTAGAACTGGAGCCTGGGTCACGTGGCACCCTATTCACTGGCACCTGTGCAGCTGGCTGTGACAGGGGGATCTGCCTCACTTCCAGTTCTCAGCACAGAGCTGTGCCCCCCCCGCCCCCACCCTGGGCATGCAGCCCCTCTCCCATGGCACCCCTGCCAGCCCTGGGCCCCTCCCTTTCTCAGTGCTTTCCACATCATTTGGCCCTTCTGTGGACTCTGTGTCCAGAGGGCCACCCCCAGGTCCGGAGCTCTGCCAGAGTGGGTGTGGGGTCCATGTCCCCTAGCAATGCTTGTTGAATGGCTGAGTGAGCAGTGGGTGTGGGGCCCATGTCCCCTAGCAATGCTTGTTGAATGACTGAGTGACCAGGGCTTTGCTCCCACTCCCGCCGTGTTCACCCCAGGACTGCTTTGCTGGCTCCCAGCGATCTCCCCGTCCCCTACGGAGATGACAGCCCCCACAGAAGGTGTTCCCTGGTCCTCGTGGCAGTGGGGACAGGATCCTGCTTGGGGATCTGGTCCAGCTGCCACTGAGATGCATCGTGGCAGATGTGATGACGCCTGACATTCCACATCCGAGGTGTCAATATGGCACCGAATTGATTAGGGCCCCGTGGGGGAAAGTGATCAATTCTCATTTAGCTCTTGCACATTTCTCCCTCACCCAGCAGGGCTTTCCTCCTCCCTGCCCTCTGTCAATGGCCCTGCCCACCCACGTGGCTCGGGCACCTACACATTGTCCACCAAGCTGCACGAAGAGTCTGAGGGCCATGGGAGGTTGTGGGCTCTGCCAGGGTTCAGCTTGGGCTGGGGGCACAGCCTGGGTTCCTGGTGGGGGAGCCTGGAGGCCCTCCTGCTTCTCTCTGGTGCCCAGCGTGGTAATGGCAGTCCTGCCTGCTCCCTATTCCCCAAGCCCCTGGGTGGTGGAGCGTGCTGCTGCGTGTACCACAGTTGGGTCCTGGGTCTGGAGTCTCAAGGGCATCAGCCCTGGGGGGCAGGGGCTGAGCCCAGCATCACTGGCCATTGGCCATTGGGGGTCAGTGTCCCTGGCCCCTACCCCCATGCTGTTTGGAGTCTGGCCTGAGCTCCACCAGGTTTGGGACCACCCCCGTGCTAGGGCCCTGGTACCTGCCTTGAGGCTCCACAGGGCAGGCAGGCACCCAACCATTCCCAGCTGAGCCAGGTGTTGGCTCTGGAGGCAGCCGGAGAGGTGTGAGAGGGGCGGGCACTCCCCGGGGCTGGTGGCCGGGCAGTCTCCCAGCTGGCAGGGGCCCTGGTGACTCAGCTGGGATGGGATCAGTTGTGGGAGCTGCAGGACTGAGCTTGGTGGGGGCAGGAGGAGACCAGTCAGGCTCCACCTCTCGTCCAGCCGGCCCCTCCCCACCCCAGGCCTGCTCTGTCCTCCCTAGATGGACGGTGGCCTGGTCATTCCCCCCTGTGGCCCCTGGGGACTTCCCCTGGCCCAGTGGCGGAATAGTGAGACCTGTGTGCCCATCTTATCTCCTTGCTGGTCCTGGGTTTCAGGGAGTGTGGGGGGCAGAGGTGGGGGCATCGGGGTGCAGGCCCTGCACTGGGGGGTACAAGCCCTGTGGTGCTGGCCTGGGAGCTTTGTGTCTTGCTGAGGGAGTCCAGCTGTGG
The DNA here is from genome assembly GCA_004027555.1 of Craseonycteris thonglongyai. Taxonomy (NCBI): domain Eukaryota; kingdom Metazoa; phylum Chordata; class Mammalia; order Chiroptera; family Craseonycteridae; genus Craseonycteris; species Craseonycteris thonglongyai. The sequence goes on from PVKE010004710.1 coordinate 44,398, forward strand.
CTACAGGTGGGGCTGAGCAGGGACCCGAGTTGTGACTGGCCTTGCTGCCCCTCTGCTGAGGGAGTTTGGCTGTAGGTCTGCCCTGCACCTTGGGCTGCTCAGAGCCTGGCTGTGGGGCTTGTGACAGTTTGGAATGGGTTCAGGGACTTGGACCTGGGGCCTTCTCAAAGCTCCCTCGAGTGTCCTGGAAGGATCTCATACTTGAGATCTTTGCTGTCTTAAATAGCTAGGAGAGTCTAGTTTCTATTTTTCCTTTCCCTGCCAGGAAGCTCCAGCAACCACTTGGACCCTTTTCACGTGTCTAATGGGACCTGATCACGCCTATTGGTTCTAATAGGACTGTCTCTAGTTGTGTGATTTTGCCTTTAAGTTACGCTGTGGGTCCCTGGCAGCCACCACACAGTTTTTGCAGGTACAAGTAAATAGAATAAAAATGGGGTGAATGTCCCCTGGGCATGTGTTCCTTAGGAACAGGGAACCCATGCAGTGCAGGGGAGTGGTAGTTGAGACCAGCTGTCCCCTGTCAAGTCCCTGGTGGCAGGCAGACTGGGTGGCTGGGCCTCTGGGAGCCACGCCCTGCCTGTCTGCCTCTGAGATTTGAGCTCTGGGTTCTCCCATCTGGCAGGTGACTGTGGGGGCTGATGAGACGTTCCTGGGGGATGGGGGGAGGCATGGACGGCACTGCTTGGGGCATGGTCACTCCTTTGCAGGGCCTCAGTATCCCCATCTGTGAATGAGGTCCATGGGCCGCGCCATTATTTCTGCTGTTCCCCTGGCTTAAGAAGCACTTTCGTGTCTGGGGGTTACTTTGTGTGGCTAGGAGGCCCCCTTGGGGCTGGGGTGGCATGAGGGCTGCCTGCAGGGTTCCTGGTGCTCTGTGGGAAACCCTGGTCTGACTTCCCCCACCCCCTGCTGCGACCCAGGCCTTGGCAGTGGGGTAGGGTAGGTGGGCTCAGCCGGGTGCCCAGGGATGGCAGATTTATAGTCTTGCACTGCCCAGCACCAGGCTGCTTCTCACCTGCCAAGCCCTGTCCCGGCTGGATGTTATTATAGTGCCGCGTGCGTTCGCTTCTGACCCCACGTGATGGATGCCGGCACTCATGGCTGCCCCTGTTTCCGGGTGGAGCGTGCCAGGCTGCGGCCCTGCCCTGTGCCCTGTCCCAGGCCTGGGCCACTGGCTGGGCCCCTCCCTAACTGCCCTGCCCCTCTCAGCTGTGGTGTGAGGCCACAGCCCAACCCTGCCTCCTACAAGCCCCACCAGCCCCACAGACCCCAGGGACTGTCAGGGAGCCATCTCGGCCTGGCCCACTTGGCTGCTACCCTTAGCTCAGCCACAGATCCTCCTGGCCTTATCCCTGGGGACCCCTCTCCTCGGCCCCCCTCCCTTCCTGTGCCCCTCACACCTTGAGCCCCAGCTCTGCTGCCCAAGCTGTGTGGCCTGAGCCAAGTGTCTTAGCATCTCTGAGCCTCATTTTGTGAAAGGGGCATGCTCCTGGTAGCCAGTGAGTAAGGGGCTCCCAGTGGGGTGGGTATGGGGTAGTTGCCCTGACACTCTGAGGGGGCTTATCCAGCTGTCACAGTGGGGTCGTGGCAGCCTGGGGGTGCCTGGCATGTCTGGCTGTTGAATCTCCACATAGTGCCAGGAGCCCATCCTGCTTGGTGTCTGTTGTTTCTGCTGGGTGACTAGTGCAGCCACCTTGTTAAAATGAAGGTGCTGAGGACCCCAGGGGCTGCTCCTGCGCCCTCAGAGCTGGACTGAAGGCACATCTGGGTGAGCCCTGGGCCCCCTGAAGCATGCTGGGTGCCTTCTGTAAGCAGAGGCTGTCCTGAGGAAGCTGGCCTCCCAGCCACCCCCGCTCAGCTGAGCTGTCCTGCCACTCTGGCCTCTGGCCTCCAGTCCCCACGGCCCTTGTGTGGCATCAAGCAGGAGACAGGGAGGACATTCAAGGGAGGAGGTCTCAATGAACTGGTGTGTGCCCTGAGCTGCCCAGCTGGCTGGCGCCTGGCACCGGGCCTTGGGGACAGGTGCCGGCCAGTGCTGGGTGGTTCAGGCCATGTCCCCCGCCCTCCCCAGCCCTCCCTCTGGTAGAGGAGGGAGGGCCAGTCAGCCCACAGGCCCTGATGACTCCATACTGCTGGGGCTGGAAAGGTCTCCGGGGTTCTGACTGGCAGGTGTGGGCGGGCTGGTCCTTGGGATGGGAATCTGGCTCGTGGTGAAGCTCCTGGTGGGTGGGAGGGGCCCCAAGCTGCCAAGAGGTGGCCGGATGGACACAGCCCAGTGGTTTCCAGGCTGGAAAACTGAGCCCCCAGTCCCGGCCCTGCCCCAGGCCCACCAGGCTGCACGTGGCATAGGAATGTGCTCGCCAGCACTGGGGGTCCCTTCCTGGACCTGTTGTCAACTCCGGAAACAGTGGCCCTGCGAGGTCGCTGCCTGCACACTTTGTTTGTGGAAGAAAGGGGGGATGAGGCAGATGTGGCCTGTGACCCATGGGGACCCCACACTAGGCTGCCCCATGCCCATTCCCAACATTGTGGTGGCCAGGGGGACCCCCCTGGGGCTTGGGGACCCCTCCATGCTGGACCCCTGGTCCAGTGGCCCTGCCAGTAGGTTCCGGGGCCCCCCTTTTAAAGGCAGGGTGATGGGCTTGGAGAGGGTTGTCTCACAGTCCTGACGTCTGGGAGCTCTCTGGGTGGGGAGCACGCCCCTCCCATCCCCTTCCACGGCTGCCTCAGCTGGGACATGTAGTCAGCTCTGGTCTGGCCTGGGCTGGGAGAAGCCCCTGGGGGAGCTGCTGGGTACTGGGGTGGTTCATCCCTGGCAAAGTCCCCCCTGCCCCTCCCCCCAACGGAAGAAAATGGAAGGATTACTTAAAGCAACTTGGAGACCCCTTGAAGGAACCCTGGGCGGCGGGCGTGCTGGGGACAGGGTGCACAGAGCAAAATTGAATCAAATTAAGAAAAATATTTTCCAAATGCAAGTAAAATATCTGCTTAATTAGACCATAAAGAGGAAATTAAAAGTCATGTTTTGCAGCGGGGTAATTACTGTCTTGCAGAAGGGGCTGGGCGGCCTGGGTGATGGGTGGTGTGGGGCTGGCCTTTTAGGGCATAACATTCCCAAAACCAGGGCTGTGATCTTGCAGGGGCTGGGGCCTGTGGCCCTGTTCCTCCCCCTCCACCCCCCAGCTGCAGGAGCTGCCCCAGGGCTTGGAGAGACCGGGCCTTGGGCAGGGTGGGGGGGGTGGGCTGCCCCTGGGCCCGAGGTTGTTGGCCTGTGTGCTGTGGAAGCCCACAGAGGGCCCCCAGGGCAGCCAGGGTGGAAGATGCCTCCTGCCCCTCCCCATCTGGGAGGGACCAATGCCAGCCCCCAGGAGAAGCCCCCTCCTCTGGAGCCTGAGCACTGGGTCAGGCTATGGGGGGTCCTCAGGCCGGTCTGGCAAACGGGAATCTCAGGTCACTCCCTTGCGAGGCATGTGGTTTTAAGGGACCCATGCTGCTCAGTGGTCCTCCTGGTGCTGCTTGCCTTGTCTGGGCGGCTCAGGGCCAGGTGGGCTCTCAGCCCCACTGGGGTCTCATATGGTCACCCCAGCAGGTCTGTCCTCCTCTCTGGCCTCTGCTGTCTCCCATGTGTCACCTGAGACAAAGGTTGGGGAAAAAGATCCTGCCCCATGCCAGGAGCCCCCTGTGGCCTGTGTACCTTGGCAGCCTTGATGGTGAGGCTCCCCAGGAGGGTGGGGGACCTGCCTGCCAGGGCTGAGTGGGCTTTGATCATGGGGTGGGGCCCCTATGTGTCTGGGCTGGGCTCCCTGGGGGCTTTGGTAGCAGGACTAAGGAGAGAAGGGCTGCACGGAAGCAGGACCTGGGGCTGTGAGCACATGGCTCCTGCTGTGAGCAGGTGACCAGGCAGGCCCTGGGTTTGCCTCCCTGCACGGGGGTGCTAGAGCTGGTGGCCCCCACCCGAGCAGACCCCTGTGGTTCCCACCTGGGGCTTTGACACTCAGCACCCCTGGCCTGGGGCACTGGGTCCTCCCTGACAGCTGCTGTCTGAATTCTGGATGACACAGCTGGGTGAGGGGCTTCTGCAGGAGTGGCTGAGGGGTGCTGCTCTGACTTCCTGCCTCCTTTCAGGCTAAGGAGGGGGTGCCAGGGGCTCCCTCAGAGGCCTGAGGTTCCTAGGACAGGCAGAGGCCCTGAAACAATGGGCCGCCTCTCAGATCAGGTCAGTGGCTCTAGCAGGCGGCTTCCTCCCCCACCCCCGCCGCCCCCTCCCTGGCCTGGTGCACTGTGAGCGGCCTCCTGCTGAGTGGAAAAAGCTGGTCATCAGGGCCTGGGCCTGGAAAATGGGCAGGAGTGATAGACAGCCTGCAGGGGACAGGCCATCTGGGTTCCATCTGCGGCCACATGCCTGGTGGGGGTGGGGTTCCCGCAGCTTTTCCATGGCCCCCCACCTCTGCAGGGTTGACTCCCATGGCCATCTCAGTGAGTGTCCTGCAGGGGTGCAAGAGGGAGACGGGGTGTCCTCTAACTGGGCTCCGGGCCCTGTAGCCCCCGCGTTTTGGAAGGAGACCTGCCCTGGCTAGGGTCACCCATCCCTCTGACCGCCTGCCTGGGGTGTGCTAGGGAGCCAGCTCTGTGGCATATGCTGCAGGGGTGGAGGGTGTGCTGGGACATAGGGGCAGGGAGGTTGGCTGCTTATGCTGGACTGGCTGTGCACCCTCACAGGACGGCCACCCTGCCACAACACTCACACACGGGAGCCTTCCCAGCCACCAGTCAGCATAGCCCCTGGGGCCGTGTCCATGCCCATGATCCTGCGTGGCGGGCATTCAGCCTGGCCTCCTGCCTCTCCAGGGGCCGGCAGGTGCTGGCGTTGTGGGGCTTGCCCTACACAGTGCTATTGCACGGCATGGCTCCGCTTGGCACACTGGCGGCAGGACCACGTTTCGTTTTCGTTTCGATCTTGGACAAGAGCTGGAGACTCTGCAGAGGCAGGCAGAGCGTCTGCAGCCCCATCTCAGCTGGGGTTACGCCAAGGAAGCCCTGGTGGCTGGCGAATATACATGCTGCTTCCCACTGGAGTCTGGGGCGCTGGCTGTACCCAGCTCACTGTGGAAGGCCCTGGGCGGGGGGACGGGGGGTCTGGCCCAGCTTTGCAGCCTCCTGGAGGCTTTCCAGGCCTTTGGCCTTGGCCGCCATGGCCTGGTGGTCAGGGAGGGTGCGGACATCTCGTTAGCTATGAGCAAGCCGGTAAGGATGGTGGGAGAGGGTGGTCAATGTCCAGGATGCCTCAGGCCTCACCATTCAGCTCTGGTAATTACTTCCCTACTGGGTTCATGCAGACGAAACTGTTGGGGGTCGTTCATCAGTTATGGATTGTGTGGTGGCCGCAGTGGGAGCTGGCCCGGTGACGTGGCAGGGGAGGTGAGGGGGGGCGGGTTCTTGGCAGTGCTCTGACCACCTTTGTCTCTTGCTCCTCCAGGACCCTTGCCTCTCAGCTCTGCTTCTTGACAAGCTCTCTGTGCCTGGGACCCTGCCGGCGTGCCACCCGGAGGCTGAGCGGCGCTGTGATGTCTGTGCCACCCACCTGGACCAGCTCACACGGGAGGCCCTTCAGTTGCTGCAAGCCCCGGCCAGCTGCGAGGACCTGAGTGCCCTGCGTGGAGGCCCCGGCCTTGTGCCTCCCAGCCCCAGTGCCAGGACTGACCCCAGGGATGTATTGGTGCCAGTGGGCCCTGCTGGGAGGCTGCCCAGCCAAGCAGGGCTGGACAGGAGGCAAGGGCCCGTCTGGCCATCTGGGCCCAGTGTCCAGGTGTCCGTGGCACCGGCTGGCCTGGGCGGGGCACTCAGCACAGTCACTATCCAGGCCCAGCAGTGCCTGGAGGGCATGTGGAGTGTCTCCAGGGTCAACAGCTTCCTGCCACCGTCGTGCCTGGTGAGTGTGCAGGGTTCGGGGGCTGAGCCCCCTCCTGGGGTCCCTTTCGTACCTCACCTGCAGCACAGCTCCCCCAGAACCCAGGGACTGTGGACGTCGGGGGAGGGGAGAAGCCCAGACAGTCATAAAGCCCAAGTCAAGGCCAGCCGCAGGTCACAGGTTGGTGGTGCTTCTCACGGCCCCTGGAGCCCAGCCTCCACACAGCACCAGCTGTGGGCACCCTGCAGCCCCGACCTATGGTTGCTTCTTGGACCACACGTGGCCCGGGGGGTGATGGAGGGTTCCTCATGAGGAGGGGTCCCCAGTGGTTTCTCCCCCTCCAGGCTCCACCTCTGTGACAGGCCACCCCCTGGGGTGTGGCCACAGTGACACAGGCTTGCCCCTGGCATGTGGGGGCGGCCGGGGGCAACAGGAGGTCTGTGCCCAGTCCCCCGAGGCTCCCCCTCCTCTGGCCCACCAGATTGTCACCACAGCAGGCACATGGCCTCCGTGGAACCAGCCCTGAGCACCAGTGGGGGCCATGGACCTGGGCCAGGTGCCCTCCCTGGGGTCTCTGGCAGGTGTCAGCCCCATAGCCTGAGACGAAACCAGCTCTGGAGGGTGGAGCTGGGGGCCCCACCGTCAGCCACAGAGCTGTACTGGTGAGGTCTCCCTGTCTCTTCTGTGTACCCCAGTTTTCTGTCTAAGAGAAGGGACACTAGGATGGGGTCAGGGGGTTCCTGGGACACTGGAGGGGCTGGGGTCAGAGCTGGGGCTGGGGGTGTCTCGGGAGGGCCTTTCCCAGGAGGCATCTGGCTGCTCTGCCTGAGCCCTGCACAACTTGGGGGCCCTGTTCCCGGGGGTGGTGTGCTTTCAGCTGCACCTGTCTGGTTGAGGACGGAGAATGAGGGCCCAGCAATGGAGGGAGGGGCTCACAGCAGAGGGTGTGGAGCTGAGGCCACATTGGGCGACAGGGCTGCAGTGGGGGGAAGGGAGGTAGGGGAGGGTGTGTGGACCTGTGGGACCAGGTAATGGCACTGCACAGGTGTCTGTGGGTACATGGAGCCCCCCTCCCCCACGTGTGTCACCCACTCCTACGGGTCCCCAGGGACAGAGATCAGTGGGTGGCTGTGACTTTTGCGGGTCCGTTTGTGCAGCCGGCCGCCCAGGCTTGCCCAGTGAGCATGCCCAGTGGAGCTGTAGAGAGCACGGGAGGACCCCTAGGTGCTGGGGCAACGTCCTCTACGACCTCAATGTGAGACTGACCCCTGCCCCGCCCCCAGCCCTGGGCTTGCTGGCCCCTCTGGGGTCAGTGTGAGGGAGTTGGACATGGCCACTTCTGGGGTGGCCTTTGAGGAGCTCCTGCCCTTGTGACCCGTGGTGGGCTGGCCCTTGGTGGCTTGGGGTGGGCTGCCCAGAGGGCTCTCGGGAGGAACTCTGGACCTGAACAGGCCTGCAGTTGGTGTGATGGTGAGCCCTGGACCTGGCCTCCCTGCTCCCAACTTGGGTGTTTGTGATTCCTGGCGTGAAGCCAAGGAGGGGCCCTCTCCAGACAGCACCTGCTGCTTCCTGGAGGCAGCAGCATTGAGCTGGGCCTGGAGGAAAGTGGCAGAGATGGTGGCCCAGTGTGAGCTGTGGTGGGGACAGCGGCGGCCACTGGGAATAGGCAGAGGTCTAGGTCACCAGGCAGAAAGACGGCTCAGCCTTCACTCTGTGGACGCCCAGAGGTGGAAGAGGGGCATGAGCTGGCAGTGGGAGTGGCAGGGTTGGTGCAGCGACCTCTGTGCCTGGGTTGGGGGTTGGCACATGTGGCCTCCATGCCCGGGTGTGGGGTTGACACAGTGACCTCCATGTCTGGGTGAGGGGCTGGTGCAGTGGCCTTCATGCCCCTGTGGGGGGTTAGTGCAGTGGCCTCTGTGCCGGGGAGGGGGGTTGCTGCATGTGGCCTCCATGCTTGGGTGGGGTCATTAGGCTGTGGCTGGTGGCCCTGGACACATCACCAAACGTGGGCATATAAGGCTCCCTCTCTGTGTTATGGGCACATTGATTGTGTTCTGGTGGGCAGGAATGGATTTATAATTAGACGACAGCCCTGACGATCAATAAGAAGATTATTAGAACCATAAATAGGACTATAGGACTCAGATGAGGTAATTTCCCCTGAACTAGGGCATTGATCACAAGTGGTAGCCCTAGAATGTTAAAGCATTGCGTGCTAGGCTCTATTAGAATTAAACACTTCCGGACGGGAGTGCTACGGCGCCGACAGCCTGTCAGCGGCCCCTGGGGCATGGCTTCCAGGCAGTCGTGGGCTGTGGACTGTGCCAGGGCCTGTGGGGACATGGACGGGTGGGGACGTGGTTGGGGCTGGTGGAGATGTGGGTGTGGGCTGATGGGGACATGAATATGGGGTGGCAGGGACGTGGATGTGGGCTGGTGAGGTGGCCGGGGCTTCATCCCACCGTTTCAGGGCGCAGAGAGAAGGGAGCAGGACGGGGCAGGGGAGGCTGGGGGAGGACTCCTGCCAATGCTGGCCAGATGGCTGGTCTTCGGCAGTGGAGGCCCTGAGGGTCTGGAATGTTTTGGGCACTGTGGCCTGCCCTGTGGCCTGCCAGGGGTCATGCTGTGGGCACGGCCGTCTGGAGAGCTCTGTCCAGATGGAGCAGTCCTCAGCCAGCCACGGCCATGCTGGAAACCACAGCCCACTTCCTGTGCCCGGGAGCACAGGGCTTGGGCCTTTCCGGTCATTCCACCTCCCAAGTGTCTGGTGGGGCTTCCTGGCTGTGGGGCTGCCCAGTGGGACAGTGTGGCTGTGGCTCTCACCCATCAGATGTCCACAGGGCTGGCTGCCCTGCGAGTGCCAGGCAGCGGCCATGGGGCCACCGCAGTCCCCACCCGCCGCACTGGGACACAGCTGTGAGCCACGGCATGTACCCCCATGCCAGTCAGACACCCACAGGACACACTCACTTGACAGCCAGACAGATGCCAGGAAACAGAGGTGCTGCCCCCTGACACCCCAGGAGGCTGGAGGCAGCACTGACTGGACTGGCCAGGGGCGGGCTGAGTGACAGTGAGTGCGGCTGCCTCGGGGTTGGACTTGGGGAGCCTGTACGAACCTTCTCGAGTCCTGTGGACACAGCCAGGCCCTGCCCAGGGCCCCAGGGCCCACAGTGCAGGGAGCAGGGTGGTGGTGGGGAGCTGTCAGCCAGCCCTGGGGCCTGGGGCCCTGGAGCCCTGGGTGGGGCTTCCTGGAGGAGGGGAAACACGCCACTTTGATGTGCACAGTGTGGGCGGTTATTTCCCTGGAGGAGCCAGGCAGAGAGGTTGGTGGCACAGGTTTGGGGGTTTGTTTCTGTTATGCCTCCCCGTCACCCTGTGAGCCCTGGTGGGTCAGGGATGTGGCTGGTTGGGGGGGTGGGGTACAGATGGAGTTTTGTTTGGGTTCTGGCTGTTTCTCCACCAGGGGGGTCCAGCCTGTGGCTTCCCTGGGCCACATTAGAAGAACTGTCTGGGGCCACATTTAAAATACACTGACGATAGCCGATGAGCTAAAAAATATCACAAAAAATCTTGTCATGTTTTAAGAAAGTTTACAAATTTGCATTGGACCGCATTCGAAGCTGTCCTGCGCCGTGTGTGGCCTGTGGGCTGCGGATTGGACAAGCTTGCAACCTGACCCATTGCTGGTGGAATCCTCCCCACCCCCAGGGCCTCAGCTTACCCGCCGTGGGGTGAAGAGTACACAGGATGGCCTTCTGTCCCCTGTGAGGCTGCAGCAAAGCTGGTTCTGTGGCATGGGGACAGGACCAGCCACTTGCAGGGAGAAGGACATTCCCAGCCTGGGGCCCTCAAGGTGCCCAGGTGGCATGTGGAGGGACTGGACCTGCCCTACTGGGGCCCTGGGACCTGGCCCACACCCACTGAGCAAGGGCACCTGGGCCCCTTGCAGGGTTGAGACTTTGCCAGGTTCAGCCTGGCCTCTGATCTCCCACCTCTCAGCACAAGGTGCCCCGAGGGGCTTCTTTCTCCTGTGTGCTGGGGCCTGCTCTGCTTCCCATGTGGAAGCTTTCGGAGGAGGACTCAGGCCTGGAGGGTTCTGAGGAAATGGGCTACTCTGGTGTTTCCCAAGCCGTGCTCCGTGGAACCCCAGGGGCCCCCACAGGCACCTCCGGAGGCTGACCCGGTGTGGGTGTGGCTGCAGACTTGGGCCCTCCGCTATGCAGGCTCCTCCTCCAGGACAGCGGCCTCATGCTCTCCTCTCCTCATGCTTTTCTTTCGTTGCTGCCCTGGCGCCTCCATCACATTTTCTGTTTGGCCCGCCCGCCCGCCGCGCCCCCCTGTCTCCTGTCCCTGTGTTGTGGTCTGCCCCCTCTGCCCCCTCCCGCCCCCGGCTTCTTTTGGCATGCCCGGGTTCTGCTTCTGGCAGGAGTCGGCAGCGGCCGTCCCAGTGGTCGGAGCCGTGTCTTGGCAGCTCGTGGGCCCGTGGAGCTGAGGCCTGTGCGGGACGCCCTAGACAGGTCAGTGTGGGCCCGGCTGCCGCAGGTATGTGTAGCCGGTGCTGGCGACCCTGGAGGCGTGAGCTGGTGGGATGGCTGGGCCGGGGCTGGTGGGGTGGGTGCAGCCCTCTGCCCGGCTGTCACAGAACGGTGTCCTGGCCAACAGGGTCTGGGTGGAGCTGGTATGGGGACCAGGGCAAGCCCAGCTCTGCTCTGCCCTGGGGGTGACATCGACATGATGTGACTTTATAATGAATCCTTTCCTGTACCACTCTGCACAAAAAAGGGAGTTTAGAGCTTTCGCAGGGAGCACATGTGTTAAGTGGAGAAAGGATGTCTCATGTGAGATCAGGGGAGGTGGTATCGTGTGTGGGTAAGACTGAGGGGTCCTGTGGATGCCAGGCCAGCCCTGCACCACCCACTTGTCTGCCCAGAGCTTCTACAGCTTCTGGTTCTTATTGCCCAGGTGTAGGTCTGGCTGATCCTCCTTCTGGAACATTCCCCACAAGCTTGCACCCCCTGTGCTCCTACAGCCCGATTTCCCTCTGGTGTGGGGCCCACCTCCCAGCTATGGGCTGGGTCTGTCTCAGGACTGTCCCCAACAGGCTGTGTGCTCCTAGAGGAGAGACTTATTGAACACCTACTATGTGCCAGGCAAGGTGCCAGATACAGGGACATGGAGTCCAGGGCCCTGCAGGGCTGCAGACTGGGTGTGCGTGAAGGCAGTGGAGTGGGAGAACACGGTGCTGGGGGGTGACCTCGGTGCTGGTACTCTGGCCAGAAGCAGTGCACAGACTGTGTGTGTGGGGGCGGGGGCCAAGGAGGAGGTACTGGGTGTGTGTGGGGGGCCGGGGAATAGAGGCAGGGCATGGGGGCGGGGGAGGTGGGGCTGGGGGTGGAGGCAGGGAGTGGCCTGCAGAGGGAGGGGCTAGGCTCTGAGGGAAGCAGGGCATGGTGGCTGGCACAATGCTCAGTAAGGGCCAGGCTGTTCCAGGCCCTCCCCCCTCTGCTGCCACCCTTCTTGTAGCCCTGGGGGGGCAGCTGTGCCCTTGGGGCCAGGGGGGGGGGTATGTGGTTCCCACCCAGCCTCAGGTTTGGGGCTTTCTGTGAATGAAATTCCTTTGCCAACATGGTTTTTCTGTGTCCCGAGAGGGGTTTGGAAGCCGGTGCCGACCATGGGCTGTGTGGGGTCAGACTCTGCCACGGTGAGGAGCAGGGCTTCCCTGAGGTGGCAAAAGACCTCCTTCCAGAAAATTCCTCTTGGGGCCCGTGTGGGTTGTTCTGCTGAAGTGCACCCCTGGCCTCTGATGGTGTCACCTGGGAGACCCTGAGTCTGTGTCAGTTGGGAGCGGTGACTGCCAACCAATAGTGTGGTGCCCAGAGGCCTGGAAGGCTGGGCGCAGGGGCCCTGGGGGACAGGGCGGGGCTGGGGCAGGCCGCTCCCCTCCCCTTCTGGGGCCACGTGCATCTCCTGCAGGGCTGGACGTGTGCGCGTGGAGGTGATGCGCAGTGGCTGGGCCCCCAGCTCACTGGCGCCGTCCCAGGAGCACATAATTACATTTGTGCTTCATTACGAGCTGCCCTCCTCTCTGGGATTTATTTTAGCTAATTAGTGGGAAATGCCAGGATAGTATTTCAGCCGATGGGAACATCATACATTATCACATGCAGGCCAATTAGCACTCCTGACAAATATTTATTGTGGCTGCTTCTACCATTATGTCTCTGGTTGCTCCCAGACAGATGGCCCAGGGGTGAGGGCCTCGCGGTCCCTGTCCATTTGCCCTGACCACCACGGTCACTGCATTTCTGGCACTCAGTGAGGGGAGGGCCCCAAAGTCTGGCCCTAGGGCCAGCATCTGTCTAACCCTCCCCATGGGGCCCTTCTGGAGCGCCCCACGCCCTGTGAGTGCGGGGCCCAGGGAATAAGTGTGCGAGGCTCTCAGGTAGGCAGTGGGCTTCTGCCTCTCACGTGCTTCTCCTTCTCTGCAGGCAGAAGCGGCTGTGGCCGCGGTGGCCGTGGCAGACACAGTCCGAGACAGCCTCCCCACCATGGGTCCTGACGGCATGTCAAAGGCGTGGGGCCGTGGTGGGGCCTGCACAGCGGCCCCGGGCACCCCAGCGGGGGGCCCTGCTGGCCCCTCTGCTACAGCCTCCTTCTTCGTCAGGTACGTCTGTCCCCCTGGGCCTGCTTGGGCAGCCTGGACCACAATGTTTAGGGGTGGCCCTGGGCCTCTGGCCCTGCTGGTCTGTGGGCCTCCCTGGGGAGCTGGGGCCTCAGCTCCCAAGGAGAGTGGAAGGAGGCCTGTGAGGGCCACCACTGCAACCTCCCAGGGCACCCCATTGACTGCAGGGTCTAGTAAAGGCCTCTTGCCCCAAGAGTGGGATGCAGCCAAGAGAATGGGTTCGAACCCAGTCTCTGCTCCTTCCAAGCTGTGAAACCTTGGGCAAGTCGCACAAGTCTCTGTCTCAGTTTCCTCACTTCTCAGGTGGCAGGCTCTTCAGAACTGCCAGGAGGTAGAGGGAGCAGGGGCTGTGTATCCCAGGGGCTTGTCCTAGGCCAGCGTGGGCAGGCGCACAGGCAGTAGGCTCCCTGCACTCGGGGAGCAGGGCCCCAGGGAGAGCCTCTGAGCCATGGAGGAGGTTGGGGGACACTAGGGAGGGTATCCCTGAGGGCAGGCTGCACACAGACCCTGTAGTTGGCCCTACTCAGGGTTGTCAGGCCTGCCCCCCACCCCCCCACCTGGCAGCCACTCTGCTGTGAGGGTGACCGGCCTGGGGTTTGCTCTGCAGGGCTTCGGGGGTGTGTGGCCCTGCAGCACCAGTCCTGGGTGGCACTGGTGTGAACGAGGCCTGTCAGGTCACTGCGGGAGCCCTGGTGTGGAGGTGGAAATTGGGGTGCGAGATAGGGCTGGGGAGCAGAGCTGCACAGGCCCCTCCTGGCAGGGCCCTGGGGTCCTGCAGACCCCAGGCGGGCTCTCATTCTGCACATTTCAGGGGGTAATGGCGGCACTGAACACTAACGGCAGGCCCAACCCCCGGTCACTGTGCCATTAATGGCCTCCAGACCTGATCAGCAAGTTCGGGGTGGGGGTGGGGGAGCTGTGTGGCCTAACTGGGAAGTGGCAGGGGCCTTGTTGGGGTGCCAGGCTGGTGAGCACATCACAGTGTCCCAGCCCAGTGCCCTAATTAGGTGCAGAGAGCCCGGCAGGGACCCTCTGCAGGGTGGGTAGGCTCAGGAGCCCTGTGTAGGGGTGGGAAGGCAGTGGGGACACCTGGCATGTCCTGCCCTGTTAGTCTCCGCCCTGTAGCAACAGCTCCCCTTCCATCAGGCTGCGGTTTCGGAGGGTCCAGTCCTGAGACCCCATGAAAAGGGAGACCAGCAGGTCCGGTGGCCCCGCCGGCTCATTAGCAACCCCGTGGCCCCCAGAACTCACTCGCCGTCTTTTGTGTGGAGCCTGGCAAGGCTGCTGCTGACCTTGGGAAGTTTCCATAGAAACAGACACATTGGGCTAGGGCCCGGGGAGGCACGTTTTCCGGGAGTCTGGGGGATGGGGGACACTGTTGGCTGCCATTACTTCCAGCCTGCTGGGTGCTCCAAATCACAGTGGCTTCTTGAAGGGTTGTGGGCCAAGTTGAGGGTGGTGCCCCAGCTGGGACCCTCTGCTTTGGGAGGGCTGTAGCAGCCTTAACCATCAGGAAGGTGGGGTGCTCTGCAGCTGTACACCTCCCTTGTTTTTCGGGGGCTGCGGCTCAGAGAGAGAAGGGCCTTGTTCAGAGTCCCCAGAACATGTGGGGGCCTCAGGCATGCTGGGAGCCATCCTGGAGGGCTGAAGGGACAAAAATGACCCAGCCAGGCCCCGCCCCTTGGAAATTTCTGGCTAGTGGGGAGGGCATCTGTGGAGGCAGTGGTTCATGGCATCGTGGGACCTGTGAGGGGCAGTGTGCAGGACTGTCCCCAGTGCTGTGTGATACAGAGGTGGGTGCTGAGGGTTGCCCTGCACCCCTCGCTGGGTCCAGGTTGGCCACTCGGGTCCAGTGGCCACAGCTGTAATGGGGGGCTCAGTGGGCCAGCCCCCAGCAGAGCTCTGGCCCCCGTAATTCCATTTTCTCAGGAGTCTTGAGTCCCCTTGCTGAGCCCTCCTGCTGCCCTCCTGTCCCGTCTTGTCCTTCCTGCCTCTGTAGCCTCCCTCCCTGGGGTTGCCCCCTGAGCACTCCCTCCTGCCTGCTATTTCTGGGTGCTCGTGTCCCAGACCCCTGAATCTCGATGCCTGGTGAAGAAGATCTGGAGTCTCCTCAGCAGGTATGGTGGGGTGTCCTTTGTGTGTCAGGACACCCCACTACTCCCCTAGGTCTCCCATGCCATTGTAGCCTCAGTAGAGCCCCCTCCCCAGTGTCTATCTGGAGAGGATCAGGCCCCGCATGTAGCAGAGGTTCAGAGCTGGAGGGGGTGCAAACCCAGGCCCATGGGCAACTCTAGCTGGGCACCCACAGCAGAAGGGCTCTGTGAGTTGTCCCTCACCAGCAGTGCAGGGTGACAGGGAATGTGCCAGGCATGGCAGGGGTCAGGGGTTGGGCAGATCCTGGGGCTCAGGGGTGGGTGATAGCACCCCCCCCTCCTGGATGCAGGAGGGAGCATGGGGTGTGGCCGGGCCCCCTAGCCTCCTCACTAACCAGTTAGGAGACCCTGGGTTGGCTGTAAATGTGCCCCGGTGCATCTGAATAGGACCACATGTCTCAGCGGGGTAATTAAGGGCCTTGCCTTCAAGGCCAACTGCCTGTGAAATTACCTTCCTGTTCGGAAGAAGCGATTTTTCTTCGTAAAGAAGGCAAAATATTTCTTTTATTGTTTACATGAATCAGTGACTAGGGCCAGTGAGCCCGAGATAGGCCTGGGGGTTGGCAATGGGAAGGCTGTGGGATGGTCCAGGAGCCCAGCACGCACATGTGCACTCGCCCGCTCACCCAGGATCTAGAGGCACATGCACACTCGCCCCCTCACCCAGGACCCAGCACGCTTACTCCCGCTCACCCAGGACCCAGCACACTCACTCCCACTCATTCAGGACCCAGCACACGCACACACACTCTCCTGCTCCCCCAGGACCCAGCACATGAATGCGCAATCGCCCCATCACGCAGGACCCAGCATGAACATGCACACGTGCCTGCTCACCCAGAACCCTTCACGCACACTCTCCTAGGATCCAACACGCGCATGCACTCTCCTGCTCACCCAGGACCCAGCACGCGCACGTGCAGTCATGTGCTCACCTAGGACCTAGAATGCGCACACACACTCCCCTGCTCCCCCAGGACCCAGCACGCGCATTCACACTCCTGCTCACCCAGGACCCAGCACGTGCACATGCACTCATCTGCTGACCCAGGACCTACCATATTTTCCGGCGTATAAGACGACCGGGCGTATAAGACGACCCCCTAATTTTACAGTTAAAACATAGGTTTAGGCCTATATTTGCTGTATAAGACCACAGCCTCGGAAGTGGGGGGTAGTCTTATACAGCGAATATAGGCCTAAACCTATGTTTTAACTGTAAAATTAGGGGGTCGTCTTATACGCCCGGTCGTCTTATACGCCGGAAAATACGTAGCTTGCACACGCACATGCATGCATACGCACACTCCCCCACTTACCCAGGACCCAGCACGTGTACTTGCCTGTTCACCTAGGACCCAGCACACACACACACACTCCCCCACTTACCCAGGACCCAGCACACGCACTCCCCCACCCACTCTGGGCCATATCTTGAGCTTCCCATGTGTTCCAGACTAAGCTTGGCAAACTCCTGCCCCCCAGAGTCCCTGCCTGGTGGGGGCACAGCCTGTAAACCTGTGTCATGGGCAAGGAGGGTGCCTGTAGTGGTAAGGCGCAGGGGCGGGGAAGACCAGCTTCAGGGCATCTGGGTGGGCTTCCTGGAAGTGGCATCCTGAAGTGAGCAGGGCTGTGTGCAGGTGAAGTCCCCACTTTTCCACATCTTCCCTTCAGAGCCAGACTATGCAGACTTGCCCACATTCCCCCTAAAAGTCTCCTCCCAGCATGCCTCACCCCTGTAGGTCCCACCTTGGGCCCCCACTCCCCACCAGCATTGTGGGCATTGGTGGTTCTGGGTGTGGGCAGTGTGTTCTCTTAGTCATTGTGGGGCCCCGGGTCACCCTCCTGCACTCTCTCCACCCCTACTGCTCAGAAACCAGGTCCAACCTCCAAAGGCTGGGGCCCTGGAAGGCAGAGCAGGCCTGGCCCCCAAGGCTCCCAGCAGGCACGTCAGCTGAGGGGCACTAGCAGCCAAGTGGCTGATGTGTTGTCCTAGTTTACAGGGGCCCGGTTGTCATCAAAGGAGAGAGTGCTCATCTGGGGCCTTGTGAAGGCGGTGGTGAGCCTTTGAGTCATGCCAGTGAGGCAGGCAGCAACCCAGGATGGGTGGGTGGATGGGGACCAGCTTCCCAGCTCCCAGCCCTTGGGCCTGGTGATGATGGTAGGGTGGGGCCAAGAGGGCGTTGAGTTAGGTCACAGCATAGGGAAGAAACTCCTGGCCAGTAACGTTCCAGACTTCTGGGGCCCTCAGAGGACAGGGCCCTGCCTCTGCCCCGGGGAAACCTGGTCATGTCTGGGGGATGGATGCCTCTGTGCTGCAGCGAGGGTGGCCCAAGTGGGGCTGAGGTCTGCGCTGCCAACCCCTGGCTCCTGAGAGGGTCACAGAGGGTGCCAAGCCCTCTCGGTGGCCTCCTGTGTGCCCCATGGGGCAGAGCCCTGCCCTCTGCTCCACCCAGTGTCACCCTGGTGCCTCACCAGGTGTCTCCCAGACCCCCAGGTCCCCTTAAGACTTGGGGGTATGGGTTTAGGATTCTCTGCCCCCCACAGCCTTGGGGTCCCTGGCTGACCCTGCCCAAGCTGGGGAGGGGCAGGGAGCTGGCTTTGGGGTGGGGTGCTGGCCTGTCCTGTCCACCTGGGGGAGGGGCCCACTTCCTGTGGTTCACACTGGTCCCGTGTCCTGCCATTTCTTGAAATCTGGGGAGCAGTCATCTCTGCCCTCACTCTCGGATGAGAACACCCTTGACCTTTCCAGGTCAGACTCAGGTCCAGGCCCAGCCTCCGTCCCCAGCCTGCCCTACCCCACCCAGGTAGGTTGGGGTCCTGGACAGGAGGCAGGGCTGGGTACTAGGTAGGGCAAGGGCAGCGTGTGATCTGAGGCGAGGGCTGGGCCCCCACCCCTGCGCACTGCCACCCTGGTAACCGGCACTCCACATTTGGAGCCCGTGCCCTGCCCTCGGAACTCCCTGCAGCCCCTGTCACCCTGCGCCCACTGTCACTTTGCACCCAGATGGTGGCGGTAGCCTTGTTCTGCCCCAACCTGTGTGTGATCCTCAGGCCCAGTGGCATGAGGGGCCTGAGGTGTTCTTCCGTGTGGAAGGTTTTGAGGCTTATAAATACTATTTGGGCAGCTTGCGGGGCCCACTCCCGACCCGCACCCCCACTCCCTGCCTGGAAGCCCCCCAGCGGCTCCTGCCATCACTCTATTAAGCACCCACCAGGCCTCGTAGATTACTTTTATTTTCTGCGATGACACCTCACTAGGAGGAAAGCCGTCCCTAGGGTCTCTTAAAAGACAACTCCTATTAAAGATGAGAGGCATTGAGCAAATTGCTGGCATAGATCTCGCCGAGTGGGAGGCCGGCAGGGGCAGGCTCGTCCACGGTCCTTCTGAGGAGGACAGAGCAGGTGGAGAGGCCCCAGGGGCTTTGGGAGAAAGAGGTGGGCAGGAGGCAGGAGAGCCAGGCTGGTGGGGGCCACCGGGGCACTGGCGGTATGGTGTGAACCCCAGCCCAGCATGTGTTCTTTCACATCTGTGTCACTTGGTGGCACCTGTGTGAGAGCCGTGCCCAGGAGTGAGAGTGGTGGGTTCGTGGTGGGAGGGTGGTCCCCTTGGAGTCCAGAGGCCCCTGGAGGGTAGGCTCATCCCCAGGGGCCTGGGAGACTTGACCTCAGCGAGTCCCCTGGGGGAGCCCAGGGTGGGCAGGGACACATGGCCCAGGCTGAGTGCAGGTGGTGTGAGGGGGTGAAGTAGGAGGGACAGTCAGGGCTGTGCTGGGGCTGAGGTGGCAAGGTGGCATCACCAGGAGGTTCTGGGGCCTTGAGGATGTCACAGGTGTGAGGGGGAGGGCACAGGTGTGGGGAGGGCACAGGCGTGTGGGGAGGGCACAGGTGTGGAGAGGGCACAGGCGTGTG
>PVKE010004711.1:0-62929 GCA_004027555.1 Craseonycteris thonglongyai
ATCGAATCCCGGCTCCGGCCCAGGCAGGACCCACGTGCTGAACTGGGGAGTTCCCACAGTTTGGTTCTCTAACTGTCTCTGTCTCTGTCTCTCTCTCTATCTGTCAAAAAGTAAAATAGAAATAACTATGCACTGAAGACAAAAAGATAATTTCTCTCTATAAATGTGAAAAGATAAAAAAAAAAAAAAAAAAAAAATGCTTATGTAACAATTTAAAGCAACTCCCAAAAGTTGTTATGGACTCTTTTAAAAATGATATTTGTTTCCTCTTAAGCAGGTATGATCATGTGAGTGAAATATCCAGCAATATATTGTGTAATTTTTAAGGCAGCGCATCTACAATGCTTCCCATTTTTGGTGTGAAAGCATATATGAAGATGTATCTATCCATTAGTAAATGCTTTTGAAGATGATAATTATTGTCAATAAACCTATTTTGCTAATATTTTTAGAATTAACATTTTTTCTGAAAGTTTGAAACACTTTTAAAATAGCATTATTTTACACCATTTGGGGAAAAAAAAGTGTGACATTTTTATGAGACAAACTCAGTATTTATACTAATAACTTGCTTCCTAAACTAAATATAATTCACTCTTCACCAAGAAGTTCTACTGTAGTCAACCCTTTAATGTTGAATCATAGATTTTCTTGGTTACATAATTAGGCTTTCAAAAAAATAAACAATTGCTCCAGTTAAAATCAGCCAGCTCTTATTCTACTTTAAGAACAAATAAATATAGTGACAGTAATAAAATTATACGGCAATATCTGAGCTTAAAGCAACTATCCTGTCCTTTCTCAAATTCATTTTCCATTGTGGAAAAAACGGAAGAATTCAATATTTTCAGTCAGTGTGTTAACGAGATACCTGTGCACAATATAGTTGACATGTGTTCATTTGTCAAGTGTTTACAGAACTCTTGCCATGGCTCCTATCCTCACAGGTGAGGAGAGACTGAGAATAAACCAACAATTATATGTGAAGTGGTAAGAAATAAAGCAGGACAAGAAGTGAAAGAGTGATGCTTGCTTTTTATTAAATATAGGGTGGTTAGGAAAAGCCTTTTTAAAAAATTTTTTTTTTTTATTGTTTTTGACAGAGAGAGAGAGAGTGATACATAGACAGAGAGAGAACTGAACTGGGGCACTCCCCAGTTCAGCATATGGTTCCGCATGGGCCGGGGCCAGGATTCGATCCTCAGTCCCCGGCGCTGCAAAGTGAGCGCTTAACCCACTGAGCCATCCCGGCTTCCCCCAGGAAAAGCCTTTTTGATGAGTGACATTTGAGGGGAGAGTAGAAGGAAATGTTAAGGGATGACTCATACAGCTATCCAGGGACAAGCATTCCAGGCAGAGGGAATAGTAAGTACAAAGTTCCCAAGGCAGGATCAAATGAAGTGTTCTGTGTATGTTCTGGTGTGCTCTAGGTGAAGCAAATAGATCAGTGTGCCTGGAGCACAGTAAGTAAGGGTGAGGGTCATAAGAGATGAAGTTAGAGAGGTAAAGGGGTCAGACATGAGGGCCTCTGGGCCACGGTAGGGACTGTGGTTTTTACTTTGAATGTGATGGGAGCCATCAGAAGGTTTTGAGAGGAGGGATGTCTTGGCATGACTTGTATCCTAGAAGGATTCCTCTAGCTGCTGGTTGCTTCAGCTCCACAGGCAGAAAGATCACGTTAGAAGGACTCTTGGAGTAATCCAGATGTGAGGTGATGGGGTCAGAGTGGTAGCAGTGGAGGTGGTCCAGATTCTAGATTTATTCTGAGAGAAGAGCACATAGGAATCTGATGGTTAGGTGAGAAGTCAAGAAAGACTCAAAAGTTCTTGATGTGAGTAACTGGAAGAATGAAGAAACCCATTTACCGTGATAGGAAGACCCGAGTGCAAATTTGGGGAAAGGAAATCATTAGTTCCATTTTAGCTATGTTGTTTGAGATGCAAATCCAAGGAAACTGTAAGGCAAAAATGCAGGTTACAGATATAAAGTTGGAAGACATCAGCATAGCAATGGTATTTAAAGCCATGAGACTGAGTCACCATAGGGAATGGAGTGACCAATACCAAAGGCTGAATCAGCATTTAGAGGTCAGGAAGATGAGAAGGAATCAGCAAGGGAGGCAAGAAGGGGCATTTGACAAAGAAAATCCCAAAAGCAATGTTATTAAAAGCTTAGAGAAGAAAATGTTTCAAAAATAAGGGAATAGTCAATGGTGTCAAAAGCCACCATTAGAACAGACTTAGCCATTGGCTTTGAAAATAAGAGGGTCATCTGAGATCTTGACAAGAACTTTGTTCGGATGGAGTGGTAGGAATGAAACCTTCATCAGAAAGGGTTTAAGAGATTGAGAGGAGCAAAATGGACATGGTGATATAGACAACTCTTTTGAGGAATTTTATTATAAAAGAAATCTCAGTAGTGGGACAGCAGGCACTTGGAAGGGTATGGGGTCAAGAAGAGTTTTTGTTGTTTTTAATATGGGGGAACTAAGTATATCTGTGTGCTGATGGTATTAATCCAGTAAAGAGAAAATGATGATGGAAGGAGAGAATAGCTGGAGCCATGACCTTGAGTTACTAACCTGAACTTTGGCCAAAAAATAGCTCTACTAGAATAATAAAACACCAATTCATGGACCAGCTAGGAGATTAGGCTACCTTTTATTTTATTTAGAATGTTGCTAGGTTCTTTACAGACACTATCCTTAATCTTTATGTAGTAGGACCCACAGCTATCTCCAGGGTATGGGTATAGAACGTCTTCCACCAGGATGCAAAAATTTTTTTGATTTGCAGATGACCCATGAACGCTATAGGAAAGAATTCAATCTTTTTTCATAGCTGGAGTTCAAGTATATAAAGATATTTTGGATGGGAAGTGGGGTAGTCATGACAGAAACCAGAATAAAGAGAGACAAAGTCCCTGAAAGAAAATCACCTTAAATCAAGAAGTCTGGCATGACAGACTGGAATAATCACAGGCCCTGTGGTGGGAGGTGGACACTATTTCTGCATAAAGCAGGTAACTGTACTTAAACCTAGCCTAGCTCCTTGGGGAATAACTTGTCCAACAAGAAAAGGGCTGTGTGTTTCAAAACAAACATTAACCAACCCAGAATAATTGTACCATAGGCTCTCAGTTAACCAGCACCCATGGTGATTTATCCAGCTGGATAAATATACCAGTAAGTGGACTCTCCATTAACCAGAACTTAAGCAACCGGCTTGAGAATTTGCCGATTGCTTGAATTTCAGTTAACAGAGAGTCTACTGTATTACTAAGGTTGCAAAGCCTCTATCATGCTGAACCTTCTCTCTGTGGAATGCAAATGGTTGATCTATCAGAAAAGGAAACAAAGAATTCAAATCAGCAGTGGTGGGAAGAGTAGATGCTCCTAGAGGAGTTGGGTTGAAGGACAGGACAATGCCACTCACTCATGAAGTGCCTGGGCAGACCTTCAGCAGTGTGGCAGATGGGACAGGGAGCCTTAGGTTGATCAGACTAACATCAAGTAAGGGCTAAAAGCAGTAGCTGAGACATTGTCTGTGACAACCCAGAACACAAAAACAAAAATTTTTAAAAAATGAGAGACAGCAAGGAGAAGGAATCACATACTGCCATTTGGTCACCCAGTAGACTTGGGCAAAGTACCATGCATCGTTGTCTAGGATGCACAGATTATGCTTATACAGCCTGAGAAGGTGAGTATTGTTATCCCATTTTACAAATGGATTCAGGATGGGTAGTGATTTGCCATGGCCACCTGGTTAACAAGCTGAAATGGAGACACAGTTCTGTTTGTCCCCAAGTCCATGCCCTGCTGCTCCCACACATCAGAACCATTATGTTACACCACAGGCCACACTGTGAAGTCTCTGGATGACTGGTCCTCTGGGTTTGTCCTGCCCTTGCTCCGCAGGGCTCTAGCTGTGGCACTCGTGGCTTCCACGGAAGCCTGGGTGCAGAGTCCTATCGCAATAGCAGTTCTTTCCAACTCTCAGTCCACAACCCTGTAGATTCTTTTCGAAGGCAAAGAGTTACAGTTTGCCACCAACAACAATGAGAATAAGCATGGGGGAAATGTCCATTTAAAACTTTACCATAAACATTACAATAAAACACAAACATTCTAATAGAGATCAGTATCATTTAAGATATGCAGATAACACCATCTTACTGGCAGAAAGTAGCAATGATTGGAACCGACTTCTGATGGATGTAAAAGAAGGAAGTGACAAAGCAGGACTGCATTTGCACATCAAGAAGACAGAAATGGGGAAGCTGGGATGACTCAGTGGGTTAAGCACTAGCTTTGCAGCCCCAGAGCCTGAGGATCGAATCCCCGCCTCAACCCAGGTGGACCCATATGCTGAGCTGGGGTGTGCCCCCAGTTCAGTTCTTGTCAGGGCCTATGTGGGAGGCTCCCGGCCCAGTTCCTGCCCTGCGCAGCCCCATGCCCACATTTGGAGTGAAACTATATGGGAAACTAATGCTGTCAACTGTGGAGACTGCTCTGAGCCCTCCCCCTTCTCTCTGTTTCTCTCTCTGTAAAAAAAAAAAAAAGAAGACAGAAATCATGACTATAGAAGCAATACACAACAAAGACATTGAAATTGTTATAGGTTTTTCGTGCCTTGGTTCAGTTATCAATTCAAATGGAGATTGTAGCAAAGAAATCAAGAGGAGGCTGAGACCCAGAAGGGGAGCAATGGAAGAAGTGGGAGAGATCAGCAAGAGCAAAGATGTCTTATTAGAGACCAAGGCTCAGATCATCCACACACTCATATTCACAGTAACTATGTGCAGATGCAAAAGTTGAACAGTGAAGAAAGGCTGATGAAGAAAATTGATCCCTTTGAAATATGATGCTGAAGGAAAACTCTACAGATACATTGGACCTTCAGAAAAGAGGAACAAGGGGGTCCTTGAGCAAATTAAGCCTAAAACATTGCTGGAAGCAAAAATGACCAAACTGAAGCTCTCCAACTTTAGGCACATCATAAGAAGGCAGAGCTCTTTGGAAAAGACAATAATGGAAAAACAGAAGGCAGCAGGAGGAAGACCAAATATCAGATGGAGGGACTCCGTAAAAGAAGCCACAGGCATGAATTTCAGAGCTGAGCAGGGCTACTGAGGACAGGACCTTGTGGACATCACTCTTCATAGGGTCACCAGGACTCAGAGCTGACTCAATGACATACAACACACACATATCACCTCCAAAAGGATGAAAATTGGTTCTTGAGATGGAGCAAAAAAAGTCTAACTTTTTTATTGTGTAAAGCACAGATATATGAGGGCTTTCTGGAAAGAAGTCAGCCATGTAACCGTTCTCATTATATTGACAATGGCTGGGTTTTTTTCTAGACAGCCCTTGTATAAACAGTACAGATACAGATATACAGTTTATTTGTAGTAGTAAACTGTCACTGGAATGTGATTAGGAAAATATGTGTTAAAAAAGAAAACTCTTTTGGGAGACAAATATGAAAAAAGTCCATATGGGAAGGTAAGAATGTTCAGTATGTACTTTGTGCCAGGAACATGCTCTTATTTGAATTAATCATGAATAGTAACAACCCATCAGATGTTCAGAGCATCCCCTTTTTTCCCCACTGTCTCCTCACTTTCAGTCACCTTCCAGGGAGGCTGTGGGCTGTGTGCATGGGGACAGGAGCCGCCATGAGGAATTACAGTTTCTGATCTGGCTTGTAGCTATTGGGTGACCTTGAGCAAGCTTCAGTGCCTCCTGGATCCTGGCCCATCTTATCACCATGATTCATGTCTCTGGCATTGCTTCGCTGACTTTTTGCTGAGGGGAGCAGAGTGCTCTTGGGCCAAACATCTAACAGCCATCAAGCCGCCTTACGGATGGAACAAAGTGGTAGCATAGGACAGAGCAGTAACCTAGGACAGGGAGATACACAGGTGGGAAAGCAAAAAGGTGGGATTTAGACACCGTTGCTAGTACCAAAGAGAGAGGCTGGAGGTGAAGCATTTCACAGTCTCCCTCAAGAGGCTTACTGCTTTGAAATATCAAACCAGGAGTACTGCTGGTCAAATGACCACCCTGGTGATGGTAATGTACAGTGGGAGGTATGACTGTCATACCTCCCACTGTACATTAGGTAAAGGTTCCCCATTACCTAAAGCATTTATTAAGTGCTTAATTCCACGTGCTCTTGTGCCGGGGCCCCATTCCACTAAACTAACATGGTAACAGAGTACCATGTCAATGCTCCCTAGCATTAGAATCTAATTAGAACTTGCACAATTTTAAAGACTTCTGCTTCCCCGGTGTTAGTTAAAGGAATAATTCCCTCATACTAGTCGAGTAATAGTTCCCAAGTCAATAAAAGTCTCAATGGGAAATCCTATTGACATCTTTAAGAATTTAGCCCTGCTGTTGCTAAATGGTACTAACTTAGGTCCTGTTTCTTCATTGTTTAATTGGCTTGTTGAAATGGATCAGTAGCATATTTCTATAAATTGTGTTAGCCATGACCAGAATTCTGCATTATGGTTTATATGAGATTATAAATTGAAATGTCCGTGGGGATCACTTTGATAACATAAATGAGTGAGGCAGGCTGAGTGTAGGCAGGAGGGAGAGGTGGAGACTGTGGCAAACTGGAGATTTCCTGGTGCGTGGAAAGTGTGTGGCCACTGCTCTGCCCCACAGACTGCAAGCCCAAGGCGCTGATGGTCAGTCTTTCTGTGAAGAAGCCAGAAATCAGAATTTTATGCGACATCTCCTGAGTTTTCTCCCCCACAGCTTTTTGTTTTGAAAAAAAAAATTCAAAATACATAGAGGTGGAAAGTCGCAGTACAATGAATACCTGCATATTCTTAGCTAGGCTTATTAATCAGTTCTTAGAAATCTTCATTTCCTTTCTGTCCTTGTCTCTGTCTCATATACACACACACAAAACACAGACACACACTTTTTATGCTCAATCACTTTCCTATGTATGCAGCATGAATCTCCTAGAATAAAGACATTCTTTTATGTAATCACACTATGATTTCCACACTCGAGAAATTTGTCGTTGACTCAATGCTATTATATAATATACAATTTATGCTCAAATTTCTCATATTGTCCCAATAATAGTTATATAACTATATGTATAATTACATAAATATATATTTATTTATTTTTTATTTATTTATTTTTTTTTAATCCAGGATCTAATCAATGACCATACATTGCATGTAGTTGTTCTGTCTCTTTAGGTTAGTACTCCTCTAATCTAAAACAGCCCCAGATTTGTAATTCTTTTTCTTGGTCTTTGATGATGCCGGCATTGTTGCAGCATCTAGGCCAATTGTTTTGCAGAATGGGCCTCAGGTTGTTGAGTTGTTGCCACATGATTTGATACAGGTAAATGTTTTCAGTAGGAACACAACCTGGGTGAGTGTGTCCCCATCACACTACTTCTCATCAGGAGTACATGATGTCAGTTTGTCCCATAATTGGGACATGCTTGCAGTTTTAATCGTGATTAAGATGAGTTTGCCATATTTTGCAATCATAAAGAAGCACTTTTCCCTTTCTAATCAATAAGTATCTGTGGGGTTACAATTTGAAACTGTGACTGATGACCTTGTTCTCCAGCAACTTTCACCCAATGATCCTTGCCTCAATTGATTATAATGAATTATTGTAAAATGGTGATTTTCAACAATTCTTTCTACATTAATTATAATTTTTCTATAAAAAATGCCTTCCTTCACCACCTCATATGTGTACTTTTTGATATCACTGTGAATTTGTGAATTTCTTTTTTTTAATTCAACATGTTACAAGTCATCACTGTCATTCTTTCTCCCGATTCTCAAATTGCACACCTTTGGACACTTGGGGCTCCTGGGATCCAGCTCCTTTGTCCTGACAGATGCCCATCATTCCTTGGGTACTTCTTTACGATGTGTACAACAAAATGTCCCAGGCTCACCCTGCCTCAGCTCTGGAATCAACCATTTCTCCAAGGAGCCACACTTCCTTTTAGTGAGAACAAGTCTGACTTTAAAACATTGACAGATAATTTTGAAAATGTTTAAATGCCATTCAAGCCAAGCAAAACACATCTGTGGACAGTGTTTGGCCTGCAGGCTCAGTTTTGGGCCATTGGATTATACAGCTTTTCATTATCTGCAGATGTTCTCATTAGAGCGTGACAAATCTGGCCTCTCACTGTCCATCACTAATATGTGGATAGATGTTGGGAGTTTATGGAAACTGGTTGTCAACAGCATAGAAGGCAAAGCAGAGCATTCCCTTGCCCACAAGGACAAAAACCAAACAGTTCCCTTATCATCATGTCTCTTTATTTGTTCAACAAGTGGAGACCTGTTTAATTTTATTTTTACAAGATAACATACTAACTGCAAATAGTAACAAACTGTTTTGTTTGTTTATTAGAAGATTTTTTTGACTTAGCTCACAATGTGTTTGTCTAGAAAGATTGTATTTCTGCTATGTAGTGAACTCCTAAGCAATAAATCTGCCACACAAATACATCAAGAACAAAAGAAGCAGAAATCAACGAACTGGTTCATTGCCTTCTTAAAGACACCAGTTTGTAAGGAGATTAAGCATGTACCACCATCTGTCAGTGCCCTAAATACTCTAACACACATCCTGACACACCTCTTAGACTCCAGAAAATAAAATGCCATAGAGCAGGAGGAGGCAGAATAAGTGATTTTATAATGCATGGTGATAAAAAATAAATTTTGCTATTGCTTTTTTTTACCACTTAAATTATTTATATTTCCAGCAATAAAATATATAGGTAGACAACTTGTATTACATATAGTTATTATGGAATAGTCACACCACACTAGAATGGAATTTATATAGAATGGAATTTTTTAATTAGTTGTTAAATTGTTAAATTTATTGGGGTGACATTGGTGGTAAAAATTACATAAGTTTCAAGTATACAATTCTATATTACATCGTCTATGTGTTGCATTATGTGCTCACCACCCAGAGTCAGTTCTCTTTCCATCACCATGTATTAATATTTGATGCCGCCCCCTTCCCCACTCTCCTCCCCCCTTACCCTCAGGTAACCACTAAACTATTGACTGTGTCCATGAGTTTTTGTTTCTTGGTTACTTTCAGTTTTATATTCCACCTATAAGTGAGGTCATATGTGGTTCTTGGTTTTTTTCAGTCTGATTTATCTCAATATGATGATCTCAAGGCATATTAGTGTTGTGACAAATTGTTGTATTTCATCTTTTCTTATTGCTGAGTAATATTCTATTGTGTAAATGTACCACAACTTCTTTATCCAGTCATCTATCAAAGGACTTTGGTTGTTTCCACACTTGGCCACCATGAACAGTGCTGCGATGCACATCGAGGTACATATTATATCTCTGCGAACTAAGGTTTTCAAATTTTTTAGGTGGATACCCAGAAGAAGGATTGCTGTGTCATATGGTAATTCTTTTCTTAAATTTTTTTTTAAAGATTTATTTATTGTTTTTGACAGAGAGAGAGACAGAGACAGAGACAGAGAGAAGGGGGAGGGCCCAGAACAGTCTCCATAGTTGCACATCATTGGTTTTTCCACATAGTTTCATTCCACAGGTGGGCAGGGCTGCACAGGGCAGGAACTGGGCCGGGGTCTCGCCCCGGTTAGAACTGAACTGGGAGCACACCCCAGTTCAGCACATGGGTCCGCCTGGGTCAGGGCTGGGATTCGATTCTCGGTCCCCAGGGCTGCAAAGTGAGCACCTAACCCACTGAGTCATTCTGGCTTCCCGTTTT
Source organism: Craseonycteris thonglongyai (assembly GCA_004027555.1). Taxonomy (NCBI): domain Eukaryota; kingdom Metazoa; phylum Chordata; class Mammalia; order Chiroptera; family Craseonycteridae; genus Craseonycteris; species Craseonycteris thonglongyai. The sequence goes on from PVKE010004711.1 coordinate 9,788, forward strand.
TCTTAATTTTTTGAGGAGCCTCTATGCTACCTTCCATAGTGGTTGTACCAATTTACATTTCCACCAGGAGTGTATGAGGGTTTATAATGGAAATTTTTTAAATTGGGTCAGGCTTGTGTTTTTCACTTTAAACTTTTTAATGTTTTAATTCACCTTTTTATTTGGCAGGTTTGATGTTTTAGGCCACAAATTTACTTTCAATGGGCATATTTTTTTGTTAATTATTAACATTCTTTATTATTTATTAACTTTAAAAGCACTGTGGTAAAAATGCTGTTGGATAAAATTGCTGGGTTGAAAATCTTTGAATTTCATTCTTTTTTTTGTTAGAATAATGAAGTGTGAGTTTCTAAATCAACTGATGCTATCAACCATATATATGTTGCTATATTCATTTTTGGCAATGGCATTGTTAATTTTCATTTTGATCACATCTGTACTCTAGCATCTTTCCTGGTATTTTTCATGTACTTTACTAGTCACAGTAAAACAGGTTGAACAGCCACTGTGCACATCTGTAGCCTGTGCTGGATCTCGAGAGGAATCTAGCAGACACCACAGTGCAGGTCTCTGGCTAGAGGACCAGCCTGGTACATTCTGTTCTGTCCGTGTTGCCTACAGCACAGCTAAAATAAATAAACTCTCCACCCATGATTGCAGCTTTTTCAGTACTCCTCCACTCCATATGTCACACTCTTTCCTTCTCTAGCTGTCCCTGAAACAAAACATTAGCCAGGCTACCTACCGTGGAGGTTCTTAGCATTTGGAGGAAATGGGAGATCAAAGCAGCTTCCTTTACCCAAAGAGAGTGTTAGGAAATGAACTCTTCAGCTACACCATAATGGATGCAGACTATTTCTCTCTAGGAGATGATGGTAATAATTACATTGTTCTTTAAATAATTAAAATAGCGACACCCCCCCCCACACACTTCCCCAAGGCTAGTATTAACTAACTCTCTGAAACTAACTTTAAAATATCTTAGTTTTATAATGCAATGTGGGGAAGAAATCATTTTAAAGCCATTTATATTATACAGTGATATATGCTTATGTAAGAAAAAAACACTGAAGGTACAGAAGAATGCCAAGTAAAAAGGAAACTTGCCTTGCCCTCCACTCTCCACTGCCATTCCCCCCGAACAACCACAGTCTCTTGTACATCATTCCAAAGGATTTCTGTGCTTGTACCAGGACATCTATTTCCTTTTAAAAAATAGATACAACTGCTATCATATTGTGTACACTATTCTGTAATTTTCATTTTACATTTAACAGTGTATCCTGGACATATTTTTAGTCAACACATACAGAATACCTTATTCTTTTTAATAGCTGCATACTATTTTATTATTTGAATGTATGAGTGCTGTCTGGAAAAAATCCAGCCATTGTCAGTATAAGGAGAATGGTTACATGGCTGGATACTTTCCAGACAGCCCTCATATTATAAAGTCCTATGTCTAATTAATCATCTATTAAGGACATTTGGGTTTTTCCAATGGCTAATCATGTACACATCAAACTTTGCAAATTTGAGAGAATATTGGGGATAGGAAGCGTGGTTTCCACAGGTGGATCATTGGGAGTGATGATGAGAGAGTCCAATTCTACTTCTGCTTCTGGTTCCCAGACCCACAGATTAGCTACTGAAGTTGCAGCACCATGTGTTGGCTGCTGGTTCAGTGCATGTACCCCTGAAGGGCTGGGGCACAGATTCCATCATTCCATTAGGCTGGCTGGTCAGAAGTAACGAGGTATATAATAGGACCTATGAATCCCATGGCCATCTGCTAATTATCATGCCCCCTTTGCTATACAATGAGCCCCTTGGTCTGTAGTTGTGTAAACTCCCAGGCCAGTAAAGCAGCTTTACTCTGAGGCCCTGGATTGTGGTGCAGGCAGGCAGGGCAAAACCCATATCTTGAGTTAGTATCAGTTTCATTAAGGACAAACCCCTACCCTCTCCAAGTAGCAGCCAGTCCCCTTAAAGGACAGTGCCTGTCAGTGTCTCAGCATCAGTTTTTGCTACTGGCAGATTGGGTGCTCAGCAGCAGCAGTAACCAGCTCCTCGGAGAGAGGCAGCCAGTGCTGTCAGGCCGTAAATCAGCCCCACCCCTGTTCATGGGTCAATTGCAAAAGCACCGGGGTGGCCAAGAGCAGAGAAGGCTGATGCCCACCACAAAAGACAAGCTCTGCCTGGTTGCCCAGTGCTTCCTCTGCAGTAGCTGATCACTGGTGGGCATTAAGACGAGGCCCACAGATCCTCAAGTTCTGTGCTCACTCCCACGAGTACAATGTGTGCCTCTTTTCCAAGTGATCTTTCAGTCTTGCTCCTTCCGGACTCTTACATCAGTGAGACCAGCTATTTGCTACTTACTACCCACAGGCCCATTCATTTCTCAGGTCCTTTGTTCCTCCCCACAAAGAGAGCCATCAAGCACACTTGCTGAGCGGGAGGGCTCCCTTTCAGCATGACCCTTCACGGCCTCTGCCAAGTGGGGCTCTAGTATGACCACAGACCTTTTTCAACAAGAGCCGCCATAATGAGCTGACCGTCCGTGAGCTGGGCTTGGGGTGTTTGTCCTCCATTACTTGGAAACTCTCATTGAAACATACACATAAGTTAGGGAGCCCAGGAGTTCTGGGTGTGGGCAGAAGGAGGAAGGCACTGATTCAAATCCCCGGGACTTACTAGTCCAAAGTCACCCAGAGACTGGTGAGGAGATTTCAGGGGCTCACCAACAGTCATCAAAAGGCTTGCCCTGTGTGCTTCAGAGGCAGCAAAGACTCTGATTATGGCCTGACAAACGTCAGTGGAAGGAGAGGTGACTGTGCAGCAAAATAGATGGCATAGGAGAATAAACCACCTCTTTTTGTAACTTGCTTGTTCCCTCTGCACTTGCTTGAGCCTGGTCACAAATGTGTAGTTTTCATAGTCTAGTGGGTTGTTGCTGCACTCATACAGTCTTACGACAGCGGATGTCTGTTACCCGGTTCACTAGGGCAGCTGTGGATCACAGAATCACGTGATGTCCCGTGGTCAGGTGTTCAGTCTCTACTAGGGACTTACCAGGTGTCCTTGTCAGGAATTAAGTCCCAGGTCACGCAACAGAGCTCCCATACCAATGAATTTCCCCCATCCAACCTTGAATTTCTCCACTGCTCTGGTCCAACACCCTCAAGAGTCCTGCTGGCACATATGAGCCACAGCTTGTAATTCTTTGAGTACAGTTTCCTCCTGGAGCAAGACCCACATCGCCTTGCTCAGGCACTGCTACAACCTATCTTAGTTATAGGTCTGTGGGCCCTGGGAGAAGGTGGGGATAGAATCAGGAGGCACCTGCCCCCATGAGGTAGTCTCAGGGTCTCCGTGTGAGAGGAAGCATTTCACCTTTGGCAAAGGGGCAGACGCTGTTTCTCCCAGCCCAGAGGGTTTAAGCTTCTCAGGCGCACCCCCATAAATGTCCCTGTCCCAGACCTCTGGGTTCCTCTCCTTCTCATTGGAGCCCTGACTTTGGCACAAGAGACCTGTTGTGACTGTACATTGTTTCTTCTCTATCTCAGCTACTCTTAAAACTAAGGCCTGAGCCAGATTTTAGCCGTCTGTTTTATGTCTACGTAAGATAAATGTCTTTTTAAATTCTGCCACAGAGGCCTCTGCCTCTGCCAGAAGCAACAGAGAGTAATCCTGCCAGGTCTCTCCACGGAGCCTGAGGACTGGAAGAGAGGAGCATTTACCACCCACCACTTCCTGTTCCCCACTGGAGTGTTCCCCTTATGGAATGTTACCTCTTGCATGTTAGAATCATCCCACCAGCACCCCATATCTCAGCACCCACCCCAAAAGCCCCAAAGATATGGAATGCAGCTGAGCTGAGAGGCTGCAGGTCACACCTGCACAAACCAGGTTGCTGCAGCCACAGTTAACTTAGAAGACAAATTAGAAGACGTAGTGAAAGGATGGGAAGCAGACACAAGAGCTGGAGCTGAAACACTGACCTCCGAGCTGTTCTGCAAGCATGTGGGTCAGGGTCCTACATCAGAGCCTTTGGAATGGTAGTTCTTTTTACCTGGAACATTTTTCTGGACTTCCTCATGGCTCTCACCTTCTTCAGATCTTTTTGCATTTGTCACCTTTGCAGTGAGGTCTTCTCTGATCACCCTGTTTTAAATTGCACCTTTCCACCACACTTTGCCCTCTACCTACCTTCTTTCTTTCCGTAAGACTTATCACCATCTAGCATGCTCAAATACAGGGCCCAGAAGTAACGCCCCTTTCTTATGCACTTGTAATGCTCCGTCTGAGCATTATTACTTCAGCCAGACCCTGGATAAGCTCTCTGAGAGCAGAGATTTTTGTCAGCTTTGTTAAATATCGTAATCCCAAGCTTAGAACACTGCCTGGCACAGAGTAGGGCTCAGCATATGTTTTAAATAATAATATACAACATACAAATATATGAAAATGGAAGTTTTGCATATATTTTAATATACTTTTCTATTTTCATATTTTTACACAATTACTCAGTAGCTTGCTTTCTTCACGCAACATCGTTTTCATTAGGTCAATAGAGAGACCTCTATTCATTTTATTCTTTTTAATATCTGCATAGTATTTACTATATCACGGGTTGACTGTATCACAATTTAACCACCCTCTTCTACCAAAGGACATTTGTATTGTTTCCACTTTTTGCCTCCACAAACAATGCTGCAATAAATATCCTTGTACATACATCTTACACAACAGTGCTTTTATTTATATAAGGTATATCCCCAAAAGTGATGTGCTAGGTAAGAGTGGGTATGTGTTTCAATAGACTATTTTTTTTAGGAAAGTTTTAGATTTTAGAAAAATGGAGAGGCTTGTGTAGAACATTCACATATACCCTGCACCAGTTCTCATCCATTGTTAGCATTGTATGTTAGTAGGGCACATTTGTTACCAATGAACCAGTATTGATACACTGTAGTAACTGACATTTATACTTTATTCATGTTTTCTTAATTTTTATCTAAAATCCTTTTTCTGTTTTAGCATCGCATCTAGGGTACCACGTTGCATTCACTTGTCATGTGGCCCTAGGCTTCTCTGGGCTGTGACAGTGTCGGACTTTCCGTGAGTTGATGTCCACGACAGTGTGGACGAGTACTGGTCAGCTGTTTTGTAGAACACACCTGTTGGAATTTGTCTGGTGTTTTTCTCATGGTTAGACTCGGGTAATGGGTTTTGAGGAGGAAGACCACATCACAAGGCTGAGATACTGTTTGTCAGGTTTTCCCACTATAAAGTGACTCTTTCTGTCTCTCCATACTGTATGTTTTTGGAAAGAAGTCACTAGGTGTAGCCCACACTTAATTAAAGAGTGGGAAGTTTGGCTCTCCTTGTTGAAGGCAGAATATCTATATAAATTATTTGGATTTCTTCTACTTAGGAGATTTATTTATTCTCCCCTATTCATTCATTCAGTCAATGAATCAGAAAGTATTATTTATCAGAATGGACTCATGGATATTTGTGTTTCTTATTGTCTTACTGTTTTTGTTTTAGCACTGCCTTACTTTCTGGCACTACAAGACGCTCCACCCTCATATAGTATTTTCCCTGCCCTACCTAGAATTATCCATTTTCTCCAAGGAGCCCTAGTTCCCTTTACTGGAGAATGGTATTAGAAACCAGGATCTGAGCACTGGGGGTACTTGCTGCTGCGTTGTTTGTTTCTAGGCCCTTTCACCTGACAGCAAGGCAATATATATGTGTACCGGTATGTATATGCTAACCCATGTATACAAACCTGTCTACAGGTATTTCTATATATAATTGTCTGTATTGTATATTAAGCTAAACATGAGTTCATACTGATGCCTTCAATTCAGATGTGTGGTTTGATTAGGTCATGGGTTACATTATTACTAATACTGGTCTCCTCTCCTTGCTTATCTGTACACTCAAGGAGAAACCTGACTCCCATTATCCAGCACTCATTTACTTAATTGTTCCAGGATTCAGGTATAGCAGTATCAGAATTGTTAACCTATACTCCCATGGGAAACAGCTTTATCATCGATACTACAGGGCTTATGTGTAGTTCCTTTAGTCCTATAGACTGCTCATTTCCAGAGTGACTTAGGTAGCACCTTTTCCTCCCACCCACTTCAGTGAAGTTGTTGCACACATTTGTAATGCATTCTTCTGTCAGTCACAGTCTGCATTCTATCTTGTGATTCCCCAATTTCCTAAATGATTTTTTAAATTTGCATACATTAAGGTTCACTCTCTGTGCTTAAGGCTCTATGGGTTTTGGTAAATGCATCATGTCACAAAATCACTATTACCATATTGCAGAAAATAGTTTCACTGTTGAAAAAAAAATCCTGTGTTTCACCTAGTTTACCCTCCCACATATCCTCTGAACTCCTGGCAACCACTGATCTTTTTTATTATCTCCATAGTTTTGCCTTTTCCAGAATGTCATATATTTGGAATCATGCAGTATGTAGTCTTTTGATACTGGCATCTTTCATTTAACAATATGCATTTAGGTTTCATACACGTCTTTTAATGGCTCAATAGCTCATTTCTTTTTATTGCTGAATAATATTACATTCTGTGAATGTATCACAATTTGTTTATCCTTTTACTTATAGGAAAACAACTTGGTTGCTTTTAGTTTTTAGTGATTATAAATAAAGCTGTTATAAGCATTTGTGTGTAGTTTTGGGGTCGATATAAGTTTTCAAATCATTTTATTAAATACCCAGGAGTGTGATTACTGGATAATATGGAACAACTATCTGTAGCTTTGTAAGGAACTGCCAAACTGTCTTCCAAAGTGGCTATCCTATTCTGCATTCCCACAATGCAATGAGGGACAGTTCCTATCGTTTATTATCATCACAAGCATTTGGTGTTAACAGCTTTTTATGAATTTTAGCCATTCTAATAGATGTATAATGGTATCTCATTGAGATTGAGTATCTTTTTATATGTTTCCTAATTATTTGCTTTTGCTCTTCTGTGTGTTACCTATTTATGCCTTTTGCCCAATTTTCCCACTGGGTTGTCTTTTTCTCATAACACGTAAAGCTTCTTTATGATTTAGGAATATAATCCTCTATTTGTCATAACTGGCAAATATTTCCTAGCCAATTGCCTTTTGGCATTGCTTGTAACACTTAAAAAAAAAAAAGAAAAGAAAAGAAAACCAAACCAGCATTAGTTTATTTACTTTTTTTTTAATTGTTTTTTTTTAATTGTTTTTGACAGACAGAGAGAGAGAGAGAGAGAGAGAGAGAGAGAGAGATACAGAGACAGAGACAGAGAGAGAACTGAACTGGGGGAGCTCCCAGTTCAGCATATGGGTCCGCACGGGCCGGGACCGGGATTCGATCCTTGGTCCCCAGGGCTACAAAGTGAGTGCTTAACCCACTGAGCCATCCTGGCTTCCCTATTTACTTTTTATTATGACAAAATATACATTTCATTTTAACCACTTTTAAGTGTACAATTCAGTGGATTTAAGTGCATTCACATTGTTGTTAAATCATCACCACAATCCATCTCCAGAACTTTTGTCATCTTTCTAACACTATTTTAAGTATGTAGCCAAACTCACCTATCTTGTCTCTTTTCTTCTGGATTTTCTATTGTTGTTAAGGGTGCTCTCTCCCATCTTAAGGTCATACAAAGATTCTCCTAAATTTTTTCCAGTATTTATTTTATTTTATATTAGATGTTTTAATATCTCTGAAAAAAAAAATATTTTTTTATATGGAGTAGTGAGTTAAGGTTCTAATTTTCCTAATGAATAGCCAGTTTTCTCAGAATCATTATTAAGTAAAACACATTCTTTTCAACTACATTGAAGTACTATCTTTTCTTTATTAAAGATTTATTTTATTGTTTTTGACAGAGACAGAGACAAAGAGAGACAGAGAGAAGGGGGAGGGCCCAGAGCAGTCTCCATAGTTGTATGTCATCAGTTTTTGACATTGTTTCATTCCACACAGGTGGGCCAGGGCTGCACAGGGCAGGAACTGGGCTGGGGGCCTTCTGAATGGCAGGCACACCTCCTTGAGCCAGGGGCCAAACCAGGGAGCAAGAACCGAACTGGGGGCCTCCTGCATGGGAAGCATGCCCCAGTTCAGTATATATATCCACACAGTTTGGAGCCCTGGATTTGCTCCTCGGTCCCCAGGGCTGCAAAGCTAGTGCTTAACCCACTGAGCCATCCCCGCTTCCCCTAAAGTACTATCTTTATCATATGTTATTTTCCCTTAAATGCTTAGATCTGATTCTAAACTCCATACTGCTCCTGTTTGTTTATTTCTGTATCAGTGATCTGCTGGCCTACTGAGGATGAGGATGAAGAGGTGGAGGAAGATTATAGGCGCTTCATTGAAAATTTTTTCATCTGGTCAAGCAAGTTGCCCTCACTAGTTTTTTACTTAGTGATTTTTAGACAGTTACAGTTCTGCATGGACCTAAAAGTTATTTTATCTAATTCTAAAAAAAAAAAAATCCTGTTTGGATTCTGATTCCAATCATTTTTAGAAGAATTGACCTTTTTATGATATGAATTTGTCAGTGGTATCTTTTTGTCATGACCATACCTGTACTTCCAAAATCCTTAAATGGGGTAAAAGCAAACTTTAGAGCTTCCATTGTGAATCAAAAGCAAAATTGGGTACTTCTGCCATTAACTCTTAAATGAGTTGCATGATTTAGTTGAGAGCATTCATCCTGGAGAGAAGGAAGAATGAAAAGGAAATATGAAGAACCTTGACTCTTTCACTGCTTCTTAGTTTGGACAAGGTCTCAAGCCTGCTTGGCTTTAAGACGTTGAGAGTATTAAAATATGTTGGTCTGGGAATCCTTGGGAAGTACCTAGGATTAATTGTCATAAAGCAGGAGGGGGCGTGCATCGCTTTTCTCCATTCTGCGTGAATGTGAATTGGTGAAAGACTCCTGCAAAGGTGTCTATGTAACGAAGACCTAGAATCAAGTTCAAAAATTGTGAAAAACAGAACAAAACGAATAAAAACACCTATGTTACTAACACAGGTCTCACTTTCTAAACTTTAATCTCTGTTCTTTTGTTATTTAGCACAGTTTTGGGAGAAGAAGAATGGTTTTGAAAGGAAACTGGATATGGTCATTGAGAAAATGATCTGTTGTTTTTCTCTAAAGCACAGATAGGATAAATGTCCCCTACTCTCCCTACAAATAAACCAGAGAATCCTTGATATTTGAAGGGAAGGAGAGACCATAGATGTAATGGTCTGTACACTGTCCCAGGCGTCTCCAAACTTTTCAGCCCGCGGGCCACATTAACTATCAAACAGCAGTTTGGGGGCCGACTACACACTCAAGGTCCAAATAAAAAAGAATCAAAACATAGATATTGTTTTTAATTATTTATTTAATATTATTTTATTCAGATAAAAAGGTCTCCACGGGCCGGATGAGAGGGACTTGTGGGCCACATCTGGCCTGCAGACTGTAGTTTGGAGACCCCTAAAAGCATATGACCACAGAAGACCCCCTGGAGTAGATGTTACAAATTGAATACGAGGACTAGAGGGACCAGGCAGGTGTGGGAGAAATGATTCACTTCGACAAATGAATACACATTTTCCCCCTAGCTTTATTGAAATATAATTGACATGTAACACTGTAAGTTCAAAGTTTGAAATGTGTTGACTTGATACCTTTATAAATTGCTAATTGATTACCACCATAGTATTAACTACCACCTCCATCCTGTCACATAGTTACCATTTCTTTTTGTGGTGAGAATATTTGATATCTACTCTCTGAGCAACATTTAAGTATAGAATACAGCATTATTAGCTATACTTACCATGCTGTAATTAGATCCCCCAATTTTAAAACTTTTAACTGGGAGTTTGTACCCTTTGAGCAGTGTCTGCCCAGTTTCCCCACACACCTCAACCCCTGGTAACCACCAGTCTACTCTGCTTTTTCTGAGTTTGTTCTTTTTAGATTCTACCTATAAGTGATATACAGTATTGCTTTTTTCTTTCTGAGTTTTGTCACTTAGCATAATGCTCTCAAGGTTCATCCAAGCTGTCACAAGTAGTAGGATTTCCTTCTTTTAGATGAATAATAGTCCATTGAAATACACTTTTTCTTATTTGTCTTGAAACTTGCAGTTATTTCTATTGCTTTTATGTTTTTCTATATTTGATAGAAACATGGGTACATTATATATCTTGCTTTTAACTGCAATGGAAGAAAATTAATAACACAAGAGTGGTGACAAAGGGCAACTGTCACTGGGCCTTAGTGTCAGGGAGTGTTGGAAAACTAAAGCACACAGGCTTTATCTAAAGTGAGCAGCTGCTTCTCAGCCCAGCTAATTGATGCTACGGAGACTACAGGCCCAGTATCGCTAGATCTCTAGCGTTTTCAAGAGGACCTTGGTAACCAGGTTTTTAAACTCACATTTCCTGATCTGAAATGTTGCCAACTTGTACAAAATTATTCAAAATGCTGTGAGCTAACCGGGCCACACATTGAACCTTAGGGGATAACGGGGCCTAATCTTAGAGGATGTAAGAGCCTGAGTTCATCACTGTGGATGGTGAGCAATGCAAACGGGCCTGAGGGCGAGATGGAGGACACTGTCAGGAAGGACACAGCTTCTCAGTGCTGCAGGGAGACCAAGTAGGGCTCGGGTTAAATTCAACTGATAAAAATGGAGTCCTCTTCTTAGTGTAGGACAAAATGCTTCACCTCACAGCATGCTAGGAGATACCGGTATTTAAGACAGAGAGAGAAAATAGAAGGGAAACCAAAATAAAATAGCAGCAGCAAAGGTAGAAACTTTATACATGAGAAACTACATCTGAGTCTGAGTGGCCCAGGCTTCTACATATAGCACAACTGAAGGATGTGGTGACTGGCCTGCTGGGAACCACTGAGAAAGCTCTGAAGACGGCCAGCCCCACTCAGAGTGCTGAGGAGTGAGACCAGGCCAGAGCCTTTGGCTTCACATACTCATAGAGGAAGAGATCATAACTAAATGAGCCCTGAATCGCCTCTTTGTAGTTTATAGGGTAATTTATTCTGTTCTCTTAAGTCAAATGTGTAATAAACAGGGTGAGTAAGCCTGTTCACATCCATCTGTCGTGTTGCTTGGTTCTTCTCATCTGATTTCTCTGTATGTCCCTAGCAAAGCCTATTCTGTATTGAAGTAGAAACATCCAAATCTTCGTGAATACAAACATTCACAATATTGGAGCTATGACTGAAACCTTCAGGCTGCTGATCGCAAACTGGGTTTAGGACCAGAGGTGTCCCTCTGAGTTCTGCCCTTGAGGCCAGAGGAATCAACAGAGGAGTAATGTGGTTTGAGATGCTAAACCTGTAGGACCTTGGCTCCCAGTCTCACCACTGTACTGATGCTGCTGGTCTCAACCCCTGCCTGGGGGAGCCTGCCAGGCCCCTCTCAGGCCTCTCCCTGCTTAACCTTTCAGCAGCACCCTCCCCCTCACACCACTTCCTTCTTACCTGATAAGCCTCTGGTCTGATGGCATCATGCTCTGTTGTCTTCTCTCTTATCTGGGGGAACTTCTTCCCTTTCTCCTCCTCGGCTCCTTCCTCATTCACTGCACATCTGGGTGCTGGGGTTCCTTGGGCCTCTTCCTTCCTCACTCACTCTTCTGGGCAATTGCATCTATCCATTGCTTCGCTTACATTCATGCTGACTCCCAGCTTTTATCTTGTGTCTTCAGCTCAAATTCCAGCCAACCTGACTCCTCCACTTTGGTATTTCAGAGTCCTCACCAACCCCATGTGCCCAAAACAGTAGTTTCTTCCCCCTGAAACCTGCTTCTCCTCTCACTGATGGCCCTGCCATCTGCCCTTTTATTCAAACCTTTGGTCATTCTTGACACCATCTTCTCCTTCATGCCCCATCGCCAGTCTAGCACCCACATCCCGAGTGTTCTCATAATAAGTATATCTGCAAGAGTTGCCTCTAACCATCTCCCTTGCCTCTGCCTTGGTCCATGTTCTAGATACACACCTTCAGGTGCATCTGATTGGGGAGTCTTCCTTGTTTTTCAGTTTTAAAAGATTTCACCAACCTAGGAAACTTGATTTACTCATTCATTCGTAAATAACTATCAAGTGCCTAGTATGTACTAGGCCCGTACTGGGGGTACAACAACATTCTGAGTAAACCTGAAAACTCAGACCCTGATATCGTGGTTCTGAAATTCTATTGAAAGTATCTATTATATCTATTGACAGTAGAGGATATTAGACAATCAACTGAACAGTGATTACTAAGTAATCCTTATTTTGTATTGCCAAAGGATTCTGAAGGACACAGACTTCAGGGAGGGGGTCTATGAGACACACAGGGGTACAGAACCAGTCTGGGAAGACCTCCATAGGAAGGGACATTTCATCTGAGCCTTAAAGGATGAGTTTCTAGGAACTAAACCTTTTCATTCTCCTTTGTTTTACAACCTTCTCATATTTCTCTTTGCCTTCACCCACCATTTGGGTTATAATGACTTCTTGCTTACAAGTTGCTAACACACAGCTCATACAGAGAAGTGAGATAATACTGTTTATACTGCAGGGGTGTCCAAACCTTTGGCTTCCCTGGGCCACATTGGAAGAAGAAGAATAGTCTTGGGCCACACATAAAACACACGAACACTAATAATGGCTGATAAGCTAAAGAAAAAAAAAATCACATAAAAATCTCATAATGTTTTAAGAAAGCTTACAAATTTGTAAACATACAAAGCCATGCTAGGCTGCATGTGGCCTGTGGCCTGTGGGTAGGGCAAGCTTGGTACACAGCCTTCTTCAAACCAAGACAAGAAACTTCCTAAAGGACAAACAACTTTCTTTTTCTTGGATGAGATCTAGAGAAAGCTGTCTTTCATGACTCACATTTAGCGCCTTACTTTTGATGCTTTCAGCAACTCAAGCATCCCAACCTCGTCAGCCTTATTGAAGTCTTCCGGAAGAAGCGAAAGCTGCACCTGGTGTTTGAGTACTGTGACCACACGGTTCTCCACGAGCTGGACAGACACCAAAGAGGGTGAGTGATCCATCCCCTGCAAACAAAACACCACGAAACACACCAGGATTTGTAAGGGAAAGTTAGCAATGACTCTTTTTCAGGTTGGGCAAGAACAGCCAGTGTTTGGGCAGCACACTATGCTGCTGGGGTTGCAGAGGGGGAGTTACCAAAAATGTGGGGAAAGAGATCAGAAGTAATCAGTTTCATGAGGAAAGCAGCAGCAGCATTATTAGGCTGAATGTGATTTCTTTGGAACATTATCTCTGCAGAGATGCGGTGTCTCTAAGAAAGAAAAGGAAGGATAGCATTTATTCTGGGCCTGACTAGAAAAATGTAAGGACTTGGTGGTTGAAAGGGTCTAAAGACAATGGCTACTAGGAAATTTACAGCTAAAACAAACATGTGGTTTCATCTGAAGCAATCTAGGTATCTGGTCAGGACTTCTTTGGTTACAAGTGACAAAAACCCAGCTGAAGCAAGTGTGGGTGAAAAAGGAATGTGGCTATAACTAGGAAGGACTGAGGGTGACTGTAAAGGCTCCACTGGTCTTATCACACGTCTCTCTCTAGCATATGCAACTCATGTGTGTGCACTGGAAGAAGGCTCAGTGAGCAGAGCCTTTGAAAGAAAGTAGAGGGTCTCTTTCTCTAGTTAAGGGTAGCTCTTTGCCAGGGTGAGCAGAATACAGGCTGGCTTTTGGCTCCCAACCACTCCTCAGCTGGTTGTCTTAAGGGAGAGCACCATAGGCATTGACTATTCTCTCTGTCTCTGCCTCTCTCTCTCTCTGTCTGTCTCTCAACTCTTCTTTGTTTGGCTTTATTCTGCCTTGCAAATGAGTCTCCTTTATAAGGTGGATTTTGGAGGATGTGTGTGTGTGGGGGTGGGGGGAGGTGTGGGATAGAAGGAGTTAGGAAGGGAAACATATGATAGAAAGCATGGACACAGGCTTTTATCAGCCTATGTAGCCATTCTAGAAGAAAGGAAATTCTAGAAGAAGGTATCATCTGCATATAAAGTTCAGTGGAGACTCTGATTGGCTCAGCTCATGTGATACAACTAACCCTGGGACTAATCACTGTGACCAGAAGGAAAGGGTAGATTGATTAGCAGACCCTGGGAGATATGGTTCAAAGCCAGTCAGTCAAGGAAGACTTTGTGGAAGAGATGGCCTTTGAGTTGATAGGTGAGGAGATTTAAGAGAAGTTGATTGGGGAAGGATATCTCATGCTCTTTTTGCTCTGCTCCTGGGAACCCAACTTTGGCTGGGGGCAAAATGCAGAGTGCATTGTAGATAAGAGTGGTGGAATGGCACCCCATCCTGACTCACATTCACACTGCTGAGGCTCTGTCAACAGCACTCTCAAGCCTTGGCTAAGACCTTGCTCTGCCATGTAGTGCTAGTTATATATGATCCACCGTGACCTCCAGGCATATGGGATTAAAGTTGCTAGAGATTTGTTAGTGACCATGCATAGGCTTTTCATGTTAATTTACACAACCAGGAAGAGTCAAGAAATACACCACCTTTCAGAAAGTTATGGATATAAGATAAATTATGTGTTCAAGAGAGAAATCCTTTAGTGTGTTGATATTTGCTCTTTAAGTGACACTTCAATTAAATTGATTGCTATTAATTACTACTCATGGCTATGTGGTGCAAGGGAGGTGTTGCAGGGAGTTTGATTAATCATGTTAGATTGGATCATTTGGAAACACTGATTAGTGGGGGGTTGAAAGCAATTGGAAGTCAGTTCTTTTTTGGGGATAGAGTTTGAACAGAAGAACAAAAGGACAGGATGGAGAGTGATTAGGGTTTTGAAAGCAGATTTTTAAACTCCACTGGCTAAAATATGTTCTTTATGTTCCAGGAAAAAGGAAATCCTTTATTATAGACGTGGGTTAGAGAAGGGAAAGATCAGAAGATATGTGTGGTTAAGTACAATCAACTTTATTTCCAAATGACAATGTGGCATGTTTTAAAATACATTATAATATTAACTTAAGGAACTCTAACAAATGAGCAAGTTTGAAAAGTAAGATTTATTCTAAGCCAAGTCATATCCACTTATTTTGAAGTTTAAGGATTTTGTTTGTGTGTGTGTTTGAAAACAAAAGTTACTTTCCATTGTACTGACTGTTTGGCAATTCTCCAACCTATTTTAAATTCTGTTTCAAATTTTTGCTTGCCGTCATTAAAAAGTGAATGTCATTAAACTGTGTTTAACCAAAAATTTTGAAATTCATAGGAAAACTTTTTTGTTTCAGCTTAGAAATCTTGTACTATAAAACTGTGTAAGTACATTGCAGGAAAAGTGGGTCATCGTCATCTGTGTGAGCTTTGGCAGGTTGCTTACAGGTGTCCTCACCAGTTAAAATGAGGGGCTGGTACCAGATAAAGTTTCAGGGAACTTCAACTCTGTTGTACTATTAATTGGTGATCTAATGTCCCAGAAGTCAGAAGACTTTTGTATTCCTTTAGTTTTATATTTGATCTGTGAGACAATGTCAACAGAGGATATTCTGTGAATGCTGTTGTTTTCCTTGCCGGGTGCCAGATTGGGCCCTCCTCACATTTGCACACTTACTGTAAGAATATCCTGTGATCACTGTATTTCTAAGTACAAATTTCTAAAATACAAACTGGATCCTGCCACTGCTCTACATAAGATCCTTTACTAGCTCCCCAAAGCTTCACTGCTATGGAAAAAGCTCGAGTACAGGATATGAGTTCTCACTCTACAAGACACCCCTTTTCCCACCAGTTTCCCACCGCCTGGAATCATTCGCATTCTAAGCCTTCAGGAAATGCTGTTTTCTCAGGCTGGGTTGCCCTAGCTTTTCTACTCTGCCTACCCAACTCCTGCTGCTCTTTCAGATGTAGCTCAACTATGACCTCTTTTGTGATAGTTAGGAGTTCCTTCCTTTGGTGTCCCTAACATCTTACATTACATACCCCATTTGACCAGAAAACTATAAAATCTTCAAGGGCAAGAGCTGTTCCTTCCTCATCTGTACATCCCCAATATCTTCTAGCTTAATTCTTGACACTTGCTACGTCCCCGTTACTTGTTGTAGAATAACCAAGTTAGCAAAACAGTAAGTTGATACTTATAAAATGATTTTAAAGAAGAGTAATCATAAGTTTAGATAGTTTTTCATTTAAAAATAATTAGATTTTTTTTAAAAGGCTAAAACTTAATATTGTCAAAGGACATTAGTACACTGCTGGAGCAACCTGTCCAGAGGGTATTTTGGCAACATGTATTAAAAGCCTTAGGGGCATAATCTCAGACCGAACAATTCTACTTCTAATAATTTATCAGAAGAAAATAATTGAGTATATGTGTAAAAATTTAGCTACAAAAGTGTTTAATGTTAAAGTACTGTCCATAATGAAAAATGTTGTTTCTGCAAACAAAAATGTCCAAAAATCGAGGATTGATGAAGTGAATTATGGTATATCTGAACAATGGAATACAGTGGAGCCCTTAAGAACTATGCTTATAGATAAAATATATATTGACATAGAAAAATGTTCATGAGTGGTTGCAAAAATGGAAAAAATAAAAATATATATTTTATTTTTATATAACTTGTATAAGTAGAAGAAGGAAAAGTTAACATTTTTAATAGTGATTATCTCTGATTTATAATTGTTAATGGTATTTTAAAATTGTATTTGTTTTTTATATTTTCTCCATGTTCCATTTATTATTATGGTAATGTTCTAATTATTAAAAATGATTCTTACCAAATTAGGCTCAAAGACTTCTCTCTACTGTGAATCTGAAATGAACATGAATTTACCTCCTTATTAACATGTTTGTAAATTCTTACACTGTCCTGGAAAGCTTTTGAAGACGATTCAAATTCATGTTGATACTAACAAGTCAGTTTATGCTACAAGATATGTATCCTGCTACAGTGATGTAAACATTATAATTCCTACTGCTGTGTACATGTTCATATTTGCCCTCATACAAGCATATTACAATTGCTTATCTGCTGTAGGTGTTAATATGCTTTGTACTTATTATTTAACTACTAGTCTCTTTTATCTCAGAGTTTCATAAATGACTACGTAATTTAGGTGTTCTCTCCTCATTTTTCTGCTCCTCTGTAAGTGCAGCCAAACACAATACTTCATTGATTCTTTCTTGCACAGATTCCATTACACCAGTTCCTTCTCTGACTCTAATATAGTTTGTTCAAAGAAGAGTAAATGTTGTTACTATAAATTTCAGTTTCTGGTAGTGAAATTTCAGAACTTATATAGAACCCTAAAAAACTCTCTTTTTTCCAGCTAAAAATTACATATTATTTGTTGTAAAAATGTTTCAAGCATCATAGTAACACATAGAAAAACATAAAATTAGATTGAGAAAACAATTTATAATTGTTTTCTACGCATATATATTTAAGTAGATTATACTCTACATACTGTTCTTTTTTATTTTATTTTATTTTATTTTATTTTATTTATTTATTTTGACAGAGAGAGAGAGAGAGAGAGAGAGAGAGAGAGAGATACAGAGACAGAGAGAGAACTGAACTGGGGGAGCTCCCAGTTCAGCATATGGTTCCGCACGGGCCAGGGCCGGGGCCGGGATTCGATCCTCGGTCCCCGGTGCTGCAAAGCGAGCGCTCGACCCACTGAGCCATCCCTGCTACCCTTGTTCTTTTTTTTAAAGTGTATTTTGATGCTGTCTTCTTATTCATACACATCTACTTTTATATTTTTAAAGTAGCTGTAGAGAATTTCATTGTACAAACCTACCATTATTTCTTTATCCAATCCCCCACTTATAAATATTTAGATTGTTTCTAGTTTTCTAGAGTGAATAAGCACTTGCGCAAATTGTTCTATAGGGTATATTTCTAAGGACATATTGTTTCTACAGGAGCTTGGCCAGCTTTGTGGTAGCCTTGCGTAGCAATCAAGCTTGGATGAGTGATGATTGTTTGGCTCTTGTAATGTCACAAATATTAGACCAACAGTAGTGCAAAGGAGGACCGCCATATGGAGAATTCTGGAATGATCCCTGTTCTTTCTTCATCATCTTTCTTGTCTCTCATATTTCTGAAATTTTAAAGAATCACTGTGATCTTTTCACTTTCACAAAGCAGTTGTTTGTGTTTCTCTCTGTCAGTTTCAGTTTCATTATTAGAACATTAGGGTCACAGTCTGTTTGCCAAAAACTTGGAAAGAAGAGACAGAAGATTCTTTTCTGAGAGTTATTTTGTGAAACCATTGCATAATGCATCAGGGCAGAGACATGGAGAGCAAACTTCAAGCGACAGACAGCATGGCTGCTGGGCTTGTTAGGTTTAACTGACTGCATGTTTTATCTGATGACAAGACCCTCTGAATGTGGAAATGGGCACAAATAATCTATTGCAGCCTAATGGCAAAAATCAGTCAAATTGCCTACTTTCTTTCCCTCATCCTGATTCTTTGCTCACCAAACACCGTTCTGATTATAACTTGACTTTTTTAAAGGAATCGCCTACAAAGAGAGCGTGAACTGGCACTCAGGATTTGAAAATGGATGAATAATTGGCATTCTGGTTTTACATATCAGGCTAGAAAATATGTTTAATGTTCACCTGCTTCTTTGAAATGGATACTGTGCTGATGTGCTGACACGTTTCGTGTCTGTGTCTGCCAGCTCGAAGCCCATTGTGAAAACAGCCAACCTGCTGGCCGTGTTTCCTAGCAAAGCTCCACTTTCTCTGTGTTGCTGTGACGAGAGGACAGTTTCCCCCTCAGTTCTATTCTTCACTAACTAGTCTTCCATATGCATGTCTATGTATGTTGCGATATGATCTTTAGATCTAGATCTATTATTAATAACTGTAAGATTATACATGTAGTTACATTACCATCTAACCATTCTTCTATGGTTGAATGTTGAGGCTGTTTTTAGTGTTTGGTCTGATTAACAATTCTGCTATCAAACTCTCTCTACAATGGATTTCACTTCTTTTGCACTTTTCCCTTAGACATTCTCAAAGGGGAGTTATTGGGTTGCAGGGTTTGCCAAACTGAACCAATCTACCTCACCACCAGTGTTGTGGATTTATATATATATTTCCTTATAGTTGTGTTGTTGGTTTCTATTATTAAAACATTTGACGAATGAATTCCATCAAACATATATGGAAGAAATAATAGCAATCCTACACAAACTCTTCAGAAAATATAGGAGGAAGAAACATTTCCCAAATTATTTTACGATGCTACTATACCCTGATACCAAAACCAGATGAGGATGTCTCAAGAAAAGAAAATAATACATAAATGTCTCTCATGAATTTAGGTGCAAAAACCCTTAGAAAAATTATTAGCAAATCAAATCTAACAATATAATATAATAATATAATGTAATATAATATAATAGTGATGTACTGTTGTTTCTCGATTTATCAGTTTAGACATTATCTATAGACTTTCTATTACAATAGATGAGAAGTTCACTTTCCTACACCATTATTCCCTCTGCCTCCCCTTTCTACTCCCCAAAAATAGTTTCATTAAAATTTTATTCATTCAATATTCACTGTTTTTATCATTATGCCTATGTAAGTATTACGTATAGCTGAGCATTTTATCATACTAGGGTTTCCTTTTGTACTTTTTTGCAAATTAATATTTGCCTTGCTTTCTAAGTTTGCTTACCATTTTTTAACCCTATTGCTAACTTTTCCCACTTTTTTTATTTTATAGCCTCTGAATATACGTTCCTACAGGATTATCACACTGGATAATCTATTCATTTTTCTTTTTTGCAACATCCTGCCTCCGTTTGATTCGCCCCATTCCCATCTGCCTGGTTTGTACTTGAAGCCTGTGTCCAGCTGTCTTCCTGGGACTTCCCTTTGCTGTCATGCTTGGAATCCCCTCTGCGTTTCTCTACAGTTGGATTCACTACTTCCTGGAACTCCTGTCCTCCCTTTTCTGGGTTTACTTACTTATTTGAGCCAAGCACATCCATCTCCAATCCTTTCAAAAGACAGTACAGTCACATAGAAATGTAGGCCACAGACATTTCTAAAGATATCCCATCCCCCAATCCTCCCCTCTCCTTGGAGTTAAACAGTTTGGGAGCCCTTTATATTCCTGGGGGTGAAACAAAATTTCCAAAGCAGGCAGCAAGAAGGCCATGAGTTCACACTGGTAGAGGACTCAGGAGTACTTTCTTCCACCTCTTCCTACTAGTAGAAGATGGTTTCCATTCCACCCTCCTAGAAAGAGAGCCTCTGCTGAGCTGAGAGACAGCCCAATAGCCTTCTAGAGGGGCAGTGTAGCTCTCAGTAACGCAACTGAACTGAAGGCCCCAGAGAAGGCTACCTATGGAATGAAGATCCCTTGCTGAGCCCTTCCTACCTTGGTTTGGGACAGAAAATAAAGCAAGTGTCCTTGCTTAAGTTCTCACACCTGTCTAGACCCACATTTCTAGGTCTGGAGAGCTGACATCTTCAGGGGTACAAATCTCACTGGACCTGTCTAGCTGGCTGGATCCTGCTTGGCTCCTCTGGAGTCTAGCCTCAGAGGAGAAGAGAACCAGGCCCAGGAGAAAAGCTCAAATGCCACTCCCCTGGCAGGCTGAGGCTAAGCTTATACACGATTCTCCAAAGGGACAGCTTGTCTTTGAGCTAGAATGACAATAGGAGCTTCTTAAAGGCAGTAAAGAATGAGAGAACTCTGCCCCAGAACTCAGCCATGACCACCATTTGCCACCAGTTGGGAAACAAACACTATAAAGTGGAATGAATTCCTTAGCCTTCTCAGCATAAGCTACAACTTTAAGAATGTTTTGCTTTAGCCGAAAGGGTTTGGCCAGACACCCAGACTCTTCCAAAGCTTTTAAGTTTGTTTGTTAAATATTTTCATATTTATTTAAGATGGTATAAGGCAGAGGGCATGGTGATGACAATCCTCAACATGCCTGGCTCTTGAGTCACACTCTTCCAATCTGGACGGTTTGCTTTCTTCACCTGGAATGCAGTTGTCATTCTGTCATTTTCCTTCACTGTCCCCCTAGGGGGTTTCTATTGCTTCCCTCTTGTATCAGTTTCCAGTTTCCTCTGTTTCATGCAATCTTTTTTGATAGTTTACTCCTTTTTGGTGGAGTGCATCCTCCAGGGGTTTCCTGAGGAAAAGTATATGAGAGGTTAATAAAATAGGAAGAGGGCAGGAGAGAAAGAGACTGAGACCTTGTCCTTGCGTGTTTATAAAGTCTTGATTTTCTCTTCATGCTTTATTAATAATTTTGTTTGGATATAGGTTTGCATGTTTGTTTTTGGTTGAAAATAATATCCCTTCAAAGTTTTGAAGACATTTCTTAAGTGCCTTCTATCTTCTAGTGCTCTTAAGAAGCCTGTTGTCATCTATTTTTTTGCTTCTTTGTGAAGCCTTTTCTTTTTCATTTCCGTGAGCTTGTAGAATCCTCTCTTGGCTCACAGTATTCTAAATTATGAAAATCATAGGCCTCTCCCAAACCAGCTCCTCCCACATTATCCTGGCACTTGGTGGAGCCTTTCCATCTGAGAAAAATTTTTTGAATTGTTTTGTTATTGATTGCCTATCTTTTATTTTATATATTTTTTTCTTTTCCTGGACCTTCCAATATTTGGATGTTTAAATCTTTGGTCTTCTTACTTTCTTATAGCGTCCTGTTCTTATTTCACAGATGCAACAGCTTTCCTGTTGCTATCTTCTCTGAGATTTTAATGCTTTTAAAAAATGTTCTCTTCTCCCTCAATAGTTTCTTGTTTCTTTTACCGTAAGTTGCTTTTCTGTTTGTTTTGGTCTCTAACTTGTCTTATTTGAGGCTTTTCTTGGGCATCATATAATCTCAGCTGTATACCCATGGTTAAGAGTGGGGAACTATTGGAAGTTCTGAGCTTCCTTGTGGGTTTATCTGGTTGTACCATTTGCTGGGGAACCCCAAACTTCAGACGTTTTCTTCTGAGTTTCCTCCCCAAAAGTCTTTTTTATTTTTTCTTTACTCACTCACATGGCTTTATCAATTCCTAGGGCTCTATATACCACCAATATGCTTATGCTTCTGAAATTTATATTTCCACCTAGACCTTCCTTCTGAGTTCAGAACTGCCTACTTAGAATCTTCCCTTGGATGTCCAACAAGCATCTCACTTTATCCACCCTGCCCTCCCCCAAACCAGCCCCTCCTCCAGCATTCTCCACAGTTAAAGGCCCCACTGTGAACCAGCAACTTCAGGTAACCTTCATGTTATTCCTTGAGTTCACTCTTTTTCTCACATTCAATCCCTCAGAAAATCCTAAAGACTCTATTTTTAAAATGTAGCCCAAATCTGGCTATATCTCAGCACTTAATCGCTGTGTCAGATGTAGTGAAGCAAAGCTTTCTGGGACACTCTATGTAAGATAACATCCCTTCCTACACAGCACCCTTTGTATATATCCATTTCCATCCAATACCACAAATTAGATTCTGTTCTCCTTCCTTTACGTATTTGTAACTCCCTTCTCCAACAGTGAAAACCCTGGCTCCTATCGTCATCAGCTAACAAGGACCTTAGAGGTAGAGTTTGAGGCCCTGGCATTTCAGAGAAGAAACAGAGTGATACAGAAGTGAAGTGAGTAGCTAATGCAAAATGAGACTAGGTAGTTTGCGCAGAGATTTTACATGTGGGAATTGTGTAATAATGTGCTCAGCCTTAGAGGAGCATTAATATTATAATTTACTTTTAAAGGCACCTTTGAGATAATTTATTTTGGGAAACGTTCTTAGAGACTAAACTTGCCTGGCACTGATAACCTTATATTCATATGAATACTTAATTCATTAACTAATCAAAATATGTTTCATTTTTTTTTTCTGGACAAAACATAGAGGCTGAGGGAAAGCATTTCCCCCAAAATGTTCCCTTCTTAATTGTATTTTTCTAGATACGTGAGTTTTTCTAGCACCTGTGCCTATATGCCACTAGAATAAGGAAGAGAATTTGGGAGAGAAACTACTTCAAGCCCAAAGACATAGTTCTGGTGCAGACATGTCCCAGCTCTTCTTCTGGAAGTGGCCTCTTTACTTCTTCATGTTGTCCCACCGTTTCACTGTCTTCTTATCTGCTTGAAAGGATTTCCTGAACATCTGGTCTGTGACAACAGTGACCTTGTAGCCCCTCCCCAAGGCTGGAAGTGACTTTTTTTGGTCACCTTAACAAAACCACTCAGGAGTTTCCTTCCTGGTTTATTTTCTTAGTTCTGGCTGAGGACCACAACAACATTGTTTAATGTTTGATTTGTAAAAACAGTAAATCCAGATGGTGGCTGGGGTTCTCTGAATATAAATGTACTCTTTCTGTAGTCCATTCTACTCATTGTCTGATTATATATATATATTTAAAAATATTCCCTGAGGAGGTACCTTTTTTCTAATACCTGTGAAGACCCTCGGGGGCTACTGGTTGCCCTGTTATGTAACCTTGGAGTCAGAGAAGTGCTGGGAACAGTTGCAGCAAGTTTAGACGCTGTGATAGAGATCAGGCAGGAGAGATGAGAGGAGGATGCAGCTAGCTACTAGCAAGGAGCAGTGTGGGCAAAGAGCAGGATGCCTTTCTGGGTTTTTAATTATTGTTAACTTTTGTTACCTGATGTGCAATGTAAACCTCTTCCTTATCTTCAATAAGATCTTCATTACCTTTAAAAAAAAAAAGTGGCCTAGGGATCCTGGAGAAACCACGTGCACCCACGTGGAAGTGGAGTTCTGCTGCAAAGCCACGAATCTAGAGCAGCTTGAAAAAATGAACAGCTCCTTTTATGCTATATATTGACTAACTTTCCATCCACAAAAAGCTTCTGATAGAAATGGAGCTCAAGTTACCAGGCAGGTTCCCAGGAGTATCACAGCAGTTTGAGGTCAGTGGTCATAAATACTTGTTGAAATCCCTGTGGGTTGTCATGGTCCCTTCTTGTAGATGTAGATGGTAGTAGTGCTGTGGTTTGCTTGTTGTTCCTAGAGATCAGCAGTACGCTGATCACATGTTTTTTACACTTGGGACCTATGCAATGACCTTTTGACGAGTTAATTGACTCTGTATGCCACCCAGGATTTTTCACTATTTAAGCCTGTCTTAATGTACTGTTTTCTTTTTTTTTTTAGCTGAATTCCATGGCTACACTAAAAAATGTGTTTGTGCTGCTTCTTTGTTTTTATTAGGGTTCCAGAACATCTTGTGAAGAGCATAACTTGGCAGACATTGCAAGCCATAAATTTTTGCCATAAACACAATGTAAGTCTCATGATCGCCCTTGAAAAATCAGAAGGCTTCCCTTAATCTGAGGTGGAGTCTGTTCAAAGTTCTATCATCCTTTTGTGAATATAAGTTTTCACCCAAATCTTCTTAAGCCTGGTTGTGGTAAGCAGAGGCTAAAAATGCCAACCTAATTATTCCTTCTCATTCAGGTTACATCAAAGATGCATTTTTATGTTAAGAAAGTAGTTATGGATGTACACTGATCAGAAACTACTCGGATTTAAGGTAGCATCCCACTCACTTGAAGCCTGTATGGGTCTGGTACTCTCAAAATGCTCTGAAATTGGGGAGGAGAACTGCACATGACTCATGGCAGTTTAGTGGCAGTAGGTGGAGTCCCAGGCACGGTCCACAAGTACGAGTGTCTGCTTTGGTGAGATATGAGCACTGGGTCTGAAATGAAGCAGCCCCACGGAAGCCTCTGACACGCCGGCCACCGCGAGGCCTGATGGAGGCACAGTGCACCCAGGTGGTGTGACTTGACAGATGCCAGGAAGCCTGCTGCCTCCCTGCACACAGAAGCCAGAACCCAACAGGAGCGCTCCGTTTGGTCACAAGGGCGATTTCACTGCACTATGTCATCTTGCTGAATGCCAGGGTCAATTTAGCTGGTGGGCCAGAATCCCCATCTTTGAGCTGTTCTAAATGAGTTTTCCTGATGCTGCCTGCCCAGGAGAAAATAGGAGAGTCGCCAGCACTTCTTTCTTCTGAGTCTGCCTCGCTGAAGGCTACAGTCCTTGTCAAAATGCATGGATAGGAAGGAGCATAGACACCTTATATTGCGATTTACTGCGAGTGAGGGTTATTGCTTTCCTGAGAGCTGATTTTAGGATAGGAAAGCAAGAGAGATTGCATAAAGTCCCTGGTGGGGGAAAATCAGAGACACTAAAGACAAATAGACTGCATACCACAGTTCCCTGGAGAGCCCCTGACACTGTTTGGATACATGTGCTGATGGGGGCAGGGTGTAGAAACTTGTAAAGAATTCCCAGAACAGAATAGGAGCGCATTCTTGCTTACAAGTACTTCTGACCATCTGTCATCATGATATTCATGGGTGTACCCATTTATAGAATTATGTGAAGCCAGTGGTAAGAGTGGAGATCTCAGGGCCACTAATTGCTGAGAATTACGTAGATTATAATAAAATAATTCTGAAGTTACCTCCCCCAATTTTTTTTTTTATTGATTGATTGATTGTAGACAGGCACAGAACAAAAAAGTAGGTTAGGGGATAGAGGCAGATATCAGTGTAAATTTTCTTTGGAGAGCTCAAGACTTCTTGGGTAACATCTTAACATGTGTGGGAAAATTCTTCTCTGTACTGTCTACTATCTCCCATACCACAAAATAAAGAATAAAATACATTAATTACTTGGACAATTAGGTAAAAAAATACTTCCCCAAGTTTTTTTCCAGGGTAATTAATACCCTTGGGGAAACACAGACACTGTTCTCTCACCCTGAAGGTCCTTTGAAATGAGTACTAGGCCAGGCCCAAAGAGAACCTTTGTCCTCTCTCCAAATTCTAGAAAGAATACCCCAGGGTTTCAGCTGCAAGCCAAAGGCCTCTCATTGCAGAAGGATCCATTGCTCTTCTCAGAGAGGAAAACATTTGGAAGAAGGGAAGATTCTTAGGAACCCTAAAACAGTATTTTAACCCAACTGTTGCTTTTATGTAATTGTTAATTAGGTTGTTGATTTGGTCTTTGCCAAGTAAATTATTTAATAAGAAAATCATGTAAAGATTTTGAAACATTCTTCTCACATCTCTCTGTTAAACAATATCAGCTGTGGTTTGGAAACCACAGGTGATCTGAGTCTAAACTATGGAATAGGGGCTACAACCCTTGGGGTGGATGCAGTCTAAGCATACTTGTGTGTGGAATGCAGCTGACATCTAGCGACTGCCTCCGGAGGGTGAGCACAGCCTACTTTTGCTTATCTTGTCAGGACAAATGTCAGAGCTAGAAGGGAGGTCTCTTGGAAAGCTCCTGGTTCCCGCCCTTCTCTTCCCCAGCTTATCTCAGCAGGCCCAGGGCTTGTCCTGTTTACCAGCCGAACTGTGTTCATTTCTGTTAAACAACTGAATTATGAATTCTGCTTATGCACCAACTTGCAGCAGCAGTCATGGTGCAAGCCTCACCCAAAGTCTTCTAACATTCTCCCTTTCACGTAGGGTTGCTAGATTAAATACAGGACACCTAGTTAAATTTGAATTTCAGATAAATAGTCATGTCCCAAATACTGCATGGGACATACTTATACTAAAAAATATTATTTAAAGTTCTGATTTACCTGGGTGTCCTACATTTTTATTTGCTAAATCTGGCTACCCTGCTTTCATTTTGCTTTTCATCCTTGTTGGTCCTTTTGGGCACTTCAGAAATTTGGGATGATTCACTATGGTAGCTATGGTACCAGATTTATTTTATGCTGCTATTTTGCAAATTTTGCTAGTATGCTGCTATTTATTATCCAAAAGGCCAGTGAATGGTTCAAATGATTTCTCAAATGTTTGCTAAACATTCATGTGTTTTATCCCATATATGATAGCTGCTCTTTAATCTATTTTGGTTTGATTTTTGTGACTAGTGCATACACAGAGATGTGAAGCCAGAAAACATCCTCATCACAAAACATTCAGTGATTAAGCTTTGTGACTTTGGATTTGCTCGGATTTTGAGTGAGTATTGAAGTTTTTCTGAAGCATAAGAGATGGAAAGGTTCTTTATACGATTTTGATCTAAATGCTATAGAAAGCTGGTTTTTGTATATAAATTACAATTCTATAATTATTGAAAACATGCAGACACATACAGTAGTTTAAAAATGTATTCTAAATATACTACCACAGTGAAGTGTTTACTAAAAAGCATGTTACCCTCCTGGTTTCTACCAGTTTTTGCTAAAATAGTACTTAAAATAGTACTTTTCAGGAGTACTATTTTAAAAGAGTGGTTTTCAGCTTTGGCTGTAGATTAGAATTGTGTGGGGAGCTATTAACCCTATAAAAACTAACCACTGATCTCCTCCTTTGGGGATTGTGGTTTAATTGAACTGGGGTGGGGCCCAAGCATCAGTAATTAAAAAAATACTATATTCCAAGTGATTTTAATGTGTAACCAGTATTGAGAACCACTGAGTTAGAAAAACTACAAGATGGGGCATAAGCTGGATGTCTTAGGACTTTCCCTTCCTGGTTTTGATCCCACACTTCGCTCTGTTTTCCATGCTCTGTCAATGGTCAGCTGGACCGAGTGACTACTACACAGATTACGTGGCTACCAGGTGGTACCGCTCCCCAGAGCTGCTGGTGGGGGACACGCAGTACGGGCCCCCAGTAGATGTTTGGGCAATTGGCTGTGTCTTTGCTGAGCTACTGTCAGGAGTGCCTCTGTGGCCAGGGAAATCGGATGTGGATCAGCTCTATCTGATCAGGAAAACCCTGGGTAAGTGGTGTCTTTGTCCCGCCTCTTGGGAATCTGGACAGATTTACCCGTGTCTGTGCAGGGCAGAGCCAAGCTCCTAATCTCATCTAATGCCCTTTGCAGTTACTGTATTTAAATGACTCCATTAAAGGTGTCCACATTTCTTTTTGAAGAAAGAATCAACAATTTTGAGTGTGTAGTAATTGTCCTAAAAGATACAAGGTTCTCTATTCAGCATAGTTTAGATCAAGTCAAACTTTGAATGATAATTGTAACAATAATAAAAACATACATTTCTATAAGGGCTTAACAGTTTACAGAATGCTAATATATTTTATTTCATTTGTGATGGTGTGATAATTCATTCTTTGCATGTCCTTGACTCTAGCCTACTGGGCTAGTTTGGATTCGTTAGACATGGTAGAGGAAGCTTCTCAAACTTCCAAGTATCAGGAAGAAAGGCTGGTTCTTCTAATGTGACTCTTCTTTTCTTGCTTTCCCACCTCAAAGCCCCTTCTTTTCTTTTTAGGGATGAAGGAGCGGAGGGGAGAGACAGGTGAAAAGACCTATAAGCAGTAATTGTCCTCTTCAAAACTCAGGGAGTTTAGCTACTACTCCACTGTATGTCCTAATTTAAAGCGAACTTTCCCTCTGAACTCTTGTAGTGCCTGCTGTCACCATGTCTTGTCTAGCACTTTTATCTTCCCAAAGATACAGTAAGCTGCTTGAGGGTGAGATCATGTCTATCTTCTATCTATACTCCACCAACACCTGCACACGGTAGGCTGTAACTATTTGCTGACGGCTTTGATTGAATGACATGTAAGCCACTTTGGAGCCCTTCCAAGGACACTGAGCCTTCCTTTGTTGTGTTTCCCCTCACAATTTTAGGACAGTCTCTCTGTGTCCCCTCTCCACCACCCCTCAGCTCGCTGATGGAAGAACGTTAGTAAGGTATAGGCACAGCCCTCATGATGCAGCTCACTGAGATCTGGGGCAAGGCATTAAAGAGTATATGAGTATTTTGGCTGCTCATCCAAAATAGGGCAGGACAGCAGCTTTTGGGTTCGAGTTGAGAGGTAAAGTTCCAAACCAAATCAATAGAATTAAAGAATTTGATACCTGGGGTAGGAACTCCAGCCCAGCCCAAGAACAGCATTTCTGGGGCCCTGGTTTAGAGGTGTTTGTTGTTCACTCTGCTCTGGGAAATGGACCTGGGTGTGCCCTAGGGGCGCCCTTCTCAGTATCTCCTTGTATTCTCTAAACAAATTCCTCTTCAAGTGTAATATCCCTAGAAATTTACACAAGGGCAATTTTAGCTGATTTGGTTGAAATGTGGGTAGAGTGAGCCTCAGATAATCCCCAGAATATAGAAATGTTCCTTTTGTTTCATTGTTTCACATTATGCTTCTAAACTAAGGTGACCAGACGTCCCGCTTTTGGCGGGACAGTCCCGATTTTTAACAATTTGTCCCGCGTCCCATGGCATTTTAAAAAAGTCCCGATTTTTGGAAAGAATGCACAACAAGCTAGGGAATGGCGGGAGATAGACCAAATTTTTAATCAAGAACCCCCTCCCACCCGGTCAATGGTGTCCCGCTTTACCAATGTTAAAATCTGGTCACCTTATTCTAAACAGTAGATAAAGTTGGATTTTTAGGTGACCAATACTTGGGAAAACAAGAAAAGGTGGCTCCAATTTAGGAATGTAGTCCTTATAGCCAGATCTTCCATGATCCCTCCCACCCTTTATTCCTTCCTTCCTTCCTTCCTTCCTTCCTTCCTTCCATCCTTCCATCCATCCATCCATCCATCCATCCATCCATCTCTCTCCTTCCCTCTGCTGTGCTAAGTATTAGGCCAATACACTTTCATCTTGACTCATCAGGATTCAGTTACTATGATTTTTAGTTGTATTTATTGCACTTCTGCTTTTTTTTTTTTTTAAAGGGTATTATCTGATTTGTGTACCGGTATGTGCTTCTGAGTTGTTTGGTTTGGATTCCTTAAATACACTGTGAGCCTTGAGGGGCAAGAACCTTGTAGCTTTCCCATTTCTGCACATGCCTCCTCTGTGCCTAACACGGCACTTTGCCCACTGTAGGTCTTGGTATGGGTTGTGGAGGGTTGTTTCAATGCCTCTCCCTCTGATTGGAAGAGCCAACTGTATCCTCTGTAGGTGTAGGCACAGACAACAGACACACAGCACCAGAGGAGGGAAACCACAGATCAGCGCTTGCTAACCAATCTCATTTTACCTTCTTTCTGTTTATCTAAAGGAAATCTCATTCCTAGGCACCAGCAAGTATTTAGCACTAATCAGTACTTCAGTGGGGTGAAAATTCCAGACGCTGAAGATATGGTGAGTGATCCATTTTGGAAAGAATTCTGTTTAAATAAATGGTGATCATTCTGTTTACATGGGGAGTCACAGGCTAACGAGGTGTTGGCAGTTGCTCGCCTGCCTGAGCCCCATGAGCCACTTTGCACTAAGATCAGTCTGACAGTGAAAAAGAAAATTGAGGTAAATTGGCTAACAAGAAACTGGCCTTCAGCTCTAATTTAGAGACTGCTGATAGCAGAGGTTAGCTAGCATGATGGATGAGAATGCTGGAGAGCCTGCCCTAACCTCACCTGGTCATCATTTTCAGCAGTTGAAGCTAGGTAGCTCAGAGCAATTAACTTTTAGACAATGACTCATCCAGGAAAATCCAGCATTGTCCAAATCGCCTACTCCATTGTGCTCTCACTCCCCAGACCCTGGGGGAAAATGGTAATGTACTTGCATGATCAGCCTTGCTCTGGTGCCTGTCCTCTATGGCCAATGTGGGGAACTCACTCATTCTAAAAAAACTGAAAAATTAATAATGGGCATACCCTTAGCCCACTTTCAAGAATTTATTCTGATGAAATCATTAGACAAAGGCATAAAGATGTAGCATTCTTTAATAGAAATAATTTCCTTTAGTGATCCATCAGTAGGGGATTAATTAAATATCTTATGGTATATCCTTATCTATAGCCAATAAAGATAGATTTTTAGGTAGTCACCTGAAGTAAGTTCACAACATAATGCTAAATTTAAAAAAATTGTTATAAAACTATATATAATTTGACATAGTCTTGATATTTAATACACTAAATGTGTATTTACATATAAAAATACAAAATAATATGACAACTCCTGGAATATCATGAAAGCTTTTTACATCTGTGAAATTAATGGCTGTAAGGATATATACAAAAATTTTAACAGTGGATATTCTGTGTGGTGCAGTAATGTTTTTCTTTCTGTATGGTGTTTTTATTTTTTTATGTTGTCTAATGAGCCTCTATTATAATAAAAAACATTTCAGAGCACATTTAAAGTGTGTGAGACCCTGAGTTTCTATGGTCCAAGCAAGTTGCTTTCAAATTGAAACTAACCCTCCTGTTGCCCCAGTTTCCACATGGAAGTTCTGTCAACTTCCGATTGAGCTGTCTGTTCCCTCAACCTCTTGGCTTGTCCCAGTGAAAGCTTCCACTTCCGCTTCCCAACTGCCTCGCTCTCCTGCAGCACCAGCAACAGGAAAAGAAAGGCATGCTGGGAGCATGCTGGGATGGAGAGGCAGGAATGGCACCTGGCATATGGGCGGTGACCTAGCTGGCTCCCTTGTGACCTGGACAGTCCCAGTACCACACTAAATATACCTCAGTGATTTCCTGTTCACTTGTCTACCCAGTGAAGCCTCAAAAACAACCCAGGTTTCATAAATGTAAAAAGCTTCCCATGGTTTCCCGGAGTTTGTCCTGCAGGGGATTTCCTGTTGACAGAAACACAGGAAGAAGCAGTACGGGGAATGTGCCCCAGTCCCTCTTCTGGTCAGTAACCCTGCAGGAATGCGGCCTGCTTGTTTCTGGGACTGGGGAGAACCGGCTCAGCAGGCAGGATGGGCCTGTCACCCAGACAGTGCTGCTGAGACAGCAGAGCTCAATGTCACAGTGTCCTGTTAGTCCCCAGCGGTGCCTGGATTCAGCACACAGAAATAGTGAGGGACATATGTAACTATGAGAGGGAAAAAGGACTACTAACAAGGGCTAATATAGATCTGCTTTAGGATATTTTTCTCCTGTTAATCTTAGGGAACTCCAAAACTGAAGCTCTTATTCCTTACTCTTATCAGTGATTAATAAGTGCACACTCAGGAATCAGTTGTTGGTCAGTTTCCTGTCCCAAATAACACTGTGCTGGTAGCACCGGGGGCTGTGTTTCATTCAGCCCCTAGCTCATACTGCCATCTTAGTAACAGCGCACTCTGGTCATTTATTTTACTCTGCTTGGCTGGCTCTTACTTTCTCAGCTCCCTTCTTGGACTGACATTGGGCGTTCTTCCCACTTTCGTGTATTTGTTATTTCTCGTTGTCTCCCCCATGTGACTGGAACAAAATAATCTTATATGACCAAAGGGAGATTGATGAATGACTGCCCGGGAGACTCTTTAACACAGTAGTATTATCAGGGGAACAGCAGGCTCTTGTGAGAGGACATAACATGCTTATTCCAGAAAACCGTGAAGCATCTGTTCACCTGAGTAAAAAAAAAAAACCAAAACAAAACTATTTTGACGCTCTCTTGATGTTAATTAATGTCAATAAATGCAATAATTGGGGCCGCGTTATATAAATGCCAATATCAGTGCCAAAAATTATTCTGAGGCAAGGCAAGTTATATAAATTGTGGCAAAAATAAAGGAAGTAACAATTGTTTGATGTGTTTTTTTTCTTCTTTCATTCGTGTTTTCTCATAATTTGATACCAACATAATTTCTTTAGGATATGAAAGGAGTGGTTAGGAAGAACATTTGTAAATGCAAATTGGAGGTGGGGAGAGAAGCAGCTTGTGAAATAGGCTTAGAGGGGTTGTTTCAGGTGAGAGGTATGGTGGGCAGAGGCAGAGGAGGAAAGAAAGGTTCCTGGAAGAGCCTCTCACTCAAATATGATCTGAGGTAACCTTATATTTGAACACAGGCTGCCTATAACCGCCCCCTCCCCCCCTTTTTTTTAACAGGAACCACTTGAATTAAAATTTCCGAACATCTCTTATCCTGCCCTGGGACTCTTGAAGGTAAAATTATGGCTTCCAGCCAACCAGGAAGCACACAGCTGTTATCATTGGGGAATCCATGGATTGAAAAGTGTTCCTTTTAGAATTCTTCTCCTTTGAAAAGTTACACATATTTTCAGTTTTTAACGTGGGTCACATTCTATTACAGTGAAAACATCTGTTTTTTCACTTCAAAAAACCTAACAATGTATTTGAAATCTCAATTGAAATTTCAGAGTCGTATTTGCTTTAAAAAAGGATCGTTTTCTTCAAAAAATGTATAGCCATAGGATTCTTTTAAATAGTCATTTCCCTAGTATATTTGAAATAGGCTTCAATTTTAAAACTTGATTTTTATACACCATTGGTGTCCAACATTTTGCCTCCCTGGGCCACATTGGAATAAGAAGTGTCTTGGGCCACACATAAAATACACTAACACTAACGATAGCTGATGAACTGGGGGGGTGGGGGTGGGGGGAGTAAGAAAAAGGTCACAAAAAAAATCTCATAATGTTTTAAGAATTTCTGTTGAACCCATTCAAAGCCATCTTGGGCCACAGGTTGGACATGCCTGCTATATACATTTTCTGAAATATATAGGTTTTATGTAAATAAGCTACCAATTAAAATATTTGCAAGTTACTGTCAATGTCCCACCCATTTCAGAAAGTATTTAATACATTTGCTGATGCATTTAAAATATAATTTAGAAAATGAGACAGTTCCTTGGGGGTGTGTGGCCATGAGATTTTATCTATGCAAGTATGAGTACTATGGCCTACTTACTGGCAAAGCAAATAGTTAAGAATAATGCAATATAAAGGGATGTGTATTCTGCCTCTCCTTCCATGCAGACATATATTCTAGTATGCATAGACTAGTTCTGAAAGAATATACAAATAAAAAAGTGCTGATTTTAGAAAGGGGAATGGAAGAACCACTCTAGACAGTTCTGTATTTTGTATGCATTTTATTTTTACCATGTGTTAGTATTATTTATTATTATTATTATTATTTTTATTTATTTATTTATTTTTATTGTTTTTTGACAGAGAGAGAGAGAGAGAGAGATACAGAGACAGAGAGAGAACTGAACTGGGGGAGCTCCCAGTTCAGCATATGGTTCCGCACGGGCCAGGGTCGGGATTCGATCCCTGGTCCCTGGCGCTGCAAAGTGAGCACTTAACCCACTGAGCCATCCCGGCTTCCCCTATTTTTTTTTTTAATGTATTGCTTTTGACAGAGACAGAGAGAGACAGAAACAGAGAGAAGGGGGAGGGCCCAGAGCAATCTCCATAGTTCAACTCCATAGTCCAGTTTTTGACATTGTTTTGTTCCACACAGGTGGGCGGGGGCCAGGCAGGGTGGTAACTGGGCTGGGGGCCTCCAGCATGGGAGGCATGACCCCTCAAGTCAGGGGCTGAACTGGGGGTCAAGAATCAAACTGGGGGCCTCCTGCATGGGAAGCACACCCCAGTTTAGCATATGGGTCCACATGGGCTGGGGCCAGGATTTGAACCTCGGTCCCTAGGGCTGCAATGCGAGCACTTAACCCACTGAACCATCCTAGCTTCCCCAAGTATTATTTTTTAAATAAAAAGAAACCTAGTTTTTACAAAGTGTATGCAAGGGACCAAATAGGCTAAGTGGATTATCTAAGTTGGAGGTGAATTCAAAAATTGTATTCTGCTCCCTCAGGACAGAGAACCAACTACTTTCAAGAATAGCATACAAGGGAGAAACTGATTTTTTTGTTACTATTTTGGGAAACTATTTATTTATTATGCAGTTACCTATTAAGGGATGATCATAAAGGAACTACGGTAAAACCATGACTGGGTTTTTGTTGTTTTTTCTACATTCCACCCCCCCTCCCTCCGCCTTGTTCCCAAATGAACAGTTTAATCTTACAAAGAAGTAAAGAATGATGTTAATAAGTTAATATAATTTTAAAGAAGATGGAATTTTCTGTTCTTTTAGGGCTGTCTTCACATGAATCCTGCTGAGAGACGGACGTGTGAACAGCTGTTGCAGCACCCTTATTTTGACAGCATCAGAGAAATAGGGAATTTGGCGAAAGATCATGACAAACCAACAAGGAAGACCCTCAGACAGAACCGAAAGCACCTGCCTGGGGTAAAAAAGGGGCACTGCTTTACAGAAGCACCCATGGTTGCACCCTCAAATGATTTCATACCTACCACCTGCTGTAGAGACTGAATCTATACTTGAGGTGGAAATAGTGGCGGCCAGCTCCACTACCCTCATTCCCACCCCAGGAGACAGGTCACGTGATCTAGCCACCAGGGCCCCAGACCTCCTAAGGCCCCTTCTCCCTGCTCCGGAAGGTGTCCTTGCCTGGCAGTTCCCAGCTGCCACGCAGGAGCCAGGGATTTTGGCATGCATGAGCACGGGTCTCAGCCAGGTGCACACGTGTGAGTCCAACTGAGCGTGCTCCTTGTGCTTTGGAAAATAAAATCAGATTTATACCAGGCAGCTCTCTGCCATCATGTTTACCTTCAGTATTAATTGACATTCCAGGTTTATCCTGAAGAGGAACTATTTTCCTCCCTGATCTTTATTTACATCATCAGAGCTGGCTAACAGGCAACGATGAGCGCTTTCAGTGATAGCAGCAGAACAGTACATTGAACAAAGAATGGCATCCAAACTGCACACTGGGAGCCTGTGTAGAATCGTGATTGGTATAAAGTGGCGAAATGGCCTTACATTAAGTGTCTTGTCATCAGCCAAAAGCTGTAATAATTTAGAACAGACCATAGTGGGAACCACAACTAAGATAAACCGGCTGCTTCTGGTCTCTTCTGGATCTGCCCAGGTGCTCGATGATCTTGCCTAGTAGACTTTCCCTTTGTAGCCTCCACCGCACTGTGCGCTGAATATCTGGTGGTACACGTCAGGTTTTTGAGGAGGGAAAGTGGTGGATAGGCCATTAGGAACAGGTACTGCATTAACTCCAGGGCCCTAAGATAGACAAGAGTTTTTAAATTCATGCTTCTGTTTTACTTTGTGTCATAGGTGACTCAGGTGACAAAAGAGGCCGGAAATAGACTTTCCCCCCAGAGTTACCCTTTATCTTACTGTTTCTTTGTGTTTAAGAGTAAAGGTCTTAATGGAAATATTTTTACTTGAAAGAATAGGGGAGCCCCACTAATTTGTGTATACTTGTGGGTACTGAAGGATGCAAGTGTTTGATTTAAAAGTAATAAGTACCCATTTTTCAGACACTTAGTATAATACAAAAATATGTGTTCTCCTCAATTTCATTTGAATAGACAAATTTATAAACATTTCAGGCAGTATGAAGGGAACAGGTTTTTCTTTTTAACTAAGGAGCAAGTGGGCAAATCACCTAAGTGCTCCGAAATCAGTTTTCTTTACTATAAAACAAGGCATTGGCTGAAGTGATTCCTAAAATTCCAGGAAGCTCTTAACTCCTGTGAATATGTGCTTTTTCTCCCAAAATGTTAACATGTAGATATTTCCTTTTTCAGTTTCTCTAAATTTTCTTTAATGTGCATATTTTGCTTTTTGATATAAACTGTAAACAGGATAAGCAGAGACCTAATCTAAACATTTTGTCTTCTCTCAGGTTCTGGATTCTATACAGAAAAAGTATTTCTGTGCTGAAAATTTTCTTTAGAGACAGACAAGAAAGCAGCTTTAAAAAAAATTAAATTTATTGGGTGACATTGATTAGTAAAATTATATAGGTTTCAAGTGAACAATTCTATAATACATCATCTATGTATTTTGTATTGAGTGCTCACCATCCAGAATCAGTTCCCCTTCCATCACCATATATTTGACCCCACTCCCTCTTCTAACACCCCCTTCCCCTCTAATTACCTCTGAACTCTTGACTGTGTCCATGAGCTTTTCTTTCTTTGTCCTGTTCCTTTGTTGCTTTCAGTTTTATCTCCCACATGAGTGAAGTCATATGGTTCTTGACTTTTTCTATCTGACTTATTTCACTTAGCATGATGATTTCAAGATTCATCCATGCTGCTGCAAAGGGCAGTATGTCATCTTATGGCTGAGTGAAAAATTTACTTATTTACCTCTTTTGTGGTGTTATCAATAATGAAAAGAGTGAATGGCATGAACCTAGTTCTGTGTTTTGTATTTTCAGTTGCATTATCTACCTCAGCTGACCAGCAGAAGCATCCTTCCAGCTTTGGATACTAAGAAATACTACTATAATACCAAGAAACTGAACTACCGTTTTCCGAACATTTAAGGAGCTTGGAGATGGATGATGAAAAGCATTATCAATAATTTGAAGAAAATAAAACACATATTTTATTGAAAACATCACAATGTTGAGAAAATATAAATAACTGGAGGAGGCCACTTGGCAAGATATGACGGCAAATTCCAGAGGCAATCTTCCATGCTTGATGATGGTATCCACAAGAAAAAGGAAACTTTAGATTTTCACTTGTGCTTTTGTTGTATCTAAGTAGCTGAGTTTATGGACAGATGTATAAACGGTACCTATTGCCCACACCTCGGGCTAACTTAGAGCTGTAAAAAAGATTTATGCTTTCATTGTACCACATGCAACAAATGAAAAGTGGATTACAAAATGCTCATGTTTTTCCTTGGGTCTCTTTTGTCTTGAGTACTATCTCCCACCTTTTCAGATTGTCTCAATATCATAGTTAGGGAGAGTTTTAGTACCTAAAATCAAAATATTTAAAATTCTATCTCCCACTTGCTTTGACTTGATTTTATATTTTAAAATATTTTGTGAAATATTTAAGAGTTGTTCAAAATATTTAATATCATATGGATTATCACAAAAAGACTCATATGCTTATATATTTAATGATATGTTTATAGATATTTCTTATATATACTTTTGTCTTTACCTTTAGTCAAGGATGCATCTTAGCCTTTTTTGCAGGCAAAATGGATTTATTATAAGCCATCTCCATTTGTTCCCGCAATTCCCCTTGCAAACAATGGCATGAAGATTGGCAGCTGGCAAGAGTGATCCAAGGGTAGAAGAAGACCTATAGGTTTGGCAAGAACTGAGCCTACCATCCTGAAAATAATTAGTACTTCATTCTCTTCAGCTCTGCCTCAGGCATAGAGATTGATCTATAGCAATCTGAGTTTTGGAAGAAATTGTGAGCTTTTACTTGGGTCATAAAAGACGTTAGGCTGTAAACTGTTTTCACTGAAATACCTTTTTACACTATATGTACAAAGTCTGTTCAAAAAATATCTAGTCATGTAACCATTCTTGTTATATTGACAATGGCTGGATTTCTTCCAGACAGCCTTATATATATACATATATTATATATACTATACAAACAATAATATAGTCCAAAATGATATTGAGAATTCTTAGTAGTTATACCTAAAATGATGATATATAATTAGTTTTGATTTGGTCTATTGTTCCTATTCAAAAATCTTTCATCCTTGTCATGTGGACAAAGGGCAATATAAAATTCATTTGTTTCTTATAACTCAAAGCCATTTTTGGTTGATGTGTTACTGTTGTTTATCAGCAGATCTCAGCCACAGTTTTTGAAGTTAATATTTTACTGTATCTTCAAAACATTTCTTCTGGATTCTCAGTTTACTGCTATGTTAACTTTCTTCATGAAATCATTTGCTCTTATTCACTTATAGCTAAGCAATTCACCAAATTCTGGCAACTGTTCAATAATTTTGGCTACCCCAACCAGATTAATGCTATCCTAAGGCTTCCTAATGTTTGTAGCTTTTTATATAGAGGTGATAGTGGCCTAAATACTAACCCCAGTGTTATCTAATTCTTTTTTATGCAGCCTTGATTCAAATGACAAGGAAGCATGTCCAACTTCTGTGAGTTTACAATTGTATTTGTTTTCTTAACCCAAAACAATACAGTTGATGAGGTAGATGATTATAACTGCTCGATTCATCTAATACAGGCATGTCCAACCTGTGGCCCAGGACAGCTTTGAATGCGGCCCAACACAAATTCTTAGAATATTATGAGATTTTTTTGCAACCTTTGTTTTTTTGTTTTGTTTTGTTTTAGCTAATCAGCTATTGTTAGTGTGGCCCAAGACGCTTCTTCTTCCATTGTGGCCCAGGGAAGCCAAAAAGTTGGACACCACTGATCTTATAGTCGTATAGTAATCCAAACCGAATAGAAAAGTAGCTCCAGATTAATTGCGGTAGATCAGTTGCCTCGTCACACAGTAATCAAACTTGAGATAGAGGTGCTTATTTTTTCTGAGTTCTATTAAATGTGTGCTTATGTTTAACTTATCCATATCTTTAATCCGTTCTGCAGCATGAAATCACCAGTTTCATATGAGACTCTTCTACATTCTTGTCTTTTTAAATTTACTATTTAACACAATTAAAATTCATTTTTCTACCCAATGTTGCATCATAGAAAGTGTTTATTGTAAAATTATTTCCAGTCTAGGTTATATTCAACAGTGTAAAAGTTCAAACCAAATATACAGAAATTCACAAACATGTTGGCATATGACTAATAATAGAATCACAGCCATTTCAAGTAGGTAAAAATAAAGATGTTTTTAGCCATTAATGATATTCTTTATCACTGCTTTCTAGATATAAATTGAATTTTCTGCTTATACTTTAAAAAAAAATATTTATTGTTTTTGATAGAGACAGAGATAAACAGAGATAGAGAGAATGGGGAGGGCCCAGAGCAGTCTCCATAGTTGTACGTCATCAGTTTTCAACACGGATTTGTCCCACACAGGTGGGCAGCGGCCATGCAAGGTGGGAACTGGGCTGGGGGCCTCGAGAGGGAGGCGCACCCTCTCGAGACAGGGGCCGAAACAGGGGCGGGGGGGTGGGGGTGGGAAGGCAAGAACTGAACCAGGGGCCTCCCGCTGCAAAGCGAGTGCTTAATCCACTGAGCCATCCCGGCTTCCCCTATACTTCTTTTTTATATTCCTTGAACTCATAAGAAGTAGTACCCAACATATATGAGGGAATAAAAATTAGTTTCTAATTGACACATTAAAATTTTGTTTTTACTTACTTTTTGCTTAAATCTAAAAATTGCTTTAAAGTAAGCACAGCTATGATGGTCTACATGCTTGTTTCTTCTATTGCAGTCAGCAGAACTATTTGAATTAGCACAAGTATTTATGTCTACTTTTAATAAAAGACCAGACTAAGCTTTTTAAATAGACAAATTAGCCAGAAACTATTCAGAGAGAGTCTATGTTATAAACACAGGAATGCAGGATCATAGGAAAGGCGTGCAAATCCTGGGAAGCAATATTAATGCCTAGTTTGTATAACTGACTCCAATGAATCTGAACTGTAGCTTTCAATTTTTCATAATTGCACATTTATAGTAACATGCTTCAATAACTTTAAAGTGTAATATAAATTACTGCTAAAATACAACAAAGGGTATCTGTTGTAATTTAATCCCTTTAAAGAACTCTTAAGTCAGTGTCTATATCAAGAGATATCTATATAATTTTAGATGTCGAGTTAAAATGAGGAATATATTAGAATTATAATGCTACTTGGTTTGCATTTTTCTTAAAATGAACTAATGTACATAAAACACTCACTTCCAGTTTAATAAATTTAATGAGTCATGTCTGAATATTTTCTGCATAATGGACTCTGCTTCTAAAATGTTATGATATGCTTATAGCTCAACTGTTGATTATATACCATATTTTGCTGTGTATAATGTGCTCCTGTGTATAATGCACACCCATATTTTTGGCCCAAACTTTCAGGGAAAAAAATCTTGTTTCAATTTTTTTTTTTAAGATTTATTTTATTGAGAGGTGAGAGAGAGAAAAGGGAGGAGAGCCCAGAGCAGTCTTCATAGTTATACATCATTACTTGTAACTTAATTTCATTCTACACATGGGATAGGAACCAAACTGGGGGCCTCCTGCATGGCAGGTGAGAACTTTCACCGCCATTGGGGTAGTTACTAGTTACACCGCAGTTAAGCATATGGGTTTGTACAGGTCAGGGTCAGGATTTGATCTCCAGACCTTGTGGTTGCAAGGCAAGCACTCAACCTGTTAAGCTATCCTGCATCCCTCGTTTTAATATTTTAATTCAAAATTTTCTTTGGTTATATTTAGGTACTTTTGTATTACAAAGGAATTCTAGCATTATTTTAACATTGTGGTTCAAGAAATTTTAAGTAACAATTACAAAGCACAGTACAGATACAAGGTCAGAGAAAGGGAGGGGAGTAGGAGAGAAGGGAAATGGACAGATAGGGCTGTGGTTTTGTAACCCGGAGTCCTGCAGAAGAGGGAGTAAGCTGGGAGCCTGGGAACACGGCTGAAATGCAGCCCTGGGCCAGTTGTAAACCAAGAGCTGACCAGGGCAGAGGCCCTGGAAGCTGAAGCTCAAAGTGACCCTGGATGAGTTGGGGCCCCAGCCAAGGCAATAATCATATTCCATGGTATTATTTTGCATACGGATATCGTTATTGATTTCTAGAGTTACACTTTTAATTCAGCATAAATAAAAGAATTTAAAACATTTATATAGATATGGAATTAGTACTACCCATGTATAATGTGCATCCTTATTTTTCCCTCACAAATTCAGGCAAAAAGGTACACACTATACATGGCAAAATATGGTAATATTTGTTGGATCAAAAATTTTAATTTCTTTATATGGAATAAGGCACTTATTATTTTACTTTAAGTCTAATTTTAGTTCCAGAGAAGGTAGTGCTGTTC
This sequence comes from Craseonycteris thonglongyai, assembly GCA_004027555.1. Classification (NCBI taxonomy): domain Eukaryota; kingdom Metazoa; phylum Chordata; class Mammalia; order Chiroptera; family Craseonycteridae; genus Craseonycteris; species Craseonycteris thonglongyai. Next base: position 51,428 of record PVKE010004711.1, read on the forward strand.
TAAAGGCTTTGACAAGGTTTTCTTTATCTCTTACTCCAGGAAGATCACTTAACAACAAATACTTGAGTTTTCTGTGAAAAGAGGGAAAAAAAAAAAAGGTTACTTCATTTTGGCCTTTACTCTCATAGTATTAAAAATAAACTTGATTTTTTGACTTATAGACAAAAATTACACACAGACTGCATATGTCACTCTACACTTTAAAATGACTTTAAAAACAATAGTCTTAGAATATGACTTTAAATAAAATTCATGCTAGGAACTAAGTCAGACTTTGGAAAGTTTAGTTATTCTGAGTTACATCAATAATTCTAGCTGAATCTTTCCAAATACTATATGTATTTTATGGCATAGAACTACTTTCCATATGAGATATAAAATATGAATCTTACCCTAGAAAGGAAAAAAAATTGGGAAAGTTCTTAAAGGAACTCAGGTTGCTAATTAGATGATGAAGCCTCAAAGTGTCAACTAATGTAAGAAAAAAACAAACAAACTAGTATTTTTTGTTAGAATGTTTAAAATTTCTCAAACTTCCTGTGATAGGTTATTGGCATACCATGGGGAAAATTGATTTAAAAGATGGAGAGGAAACATAACAGCTAATGCTTGTTGAGAGCTTACTTTAGCAGGCACCATGCTAAGTGCTTTATATAGATTTTATTTTATGCCCCCTTTAAAAAAATGCAATAAAACCTTAACATACTATAGTTGATAATTATAATTATTTTTAAAGTATTATAGATGAAAGTTAAGTCATTTTCCGAAATTATGTTTTCCAGAACTAAAACAAGATAGCATCCCTCAACTGTTTTAAATTCTGATTATTCACAAATACTATATGATTTCACTTATATGTAGAATCTAAAGAACAAAATAGAGGATGCTGGGATAGCTCAGCAGGTTGAGCTCTTGCCTTGCAATCACAAGGTCCGGGGATTGAATCCAAGCCCTGGCCTGTGCAAACCCATATGCTGAACTACAGTGTAACTGGTAACCACCCGGATGGCAGTGAAAGTTCTCGCCTCCCATGTACGAGGTCCCCAGTTCAGTTCCTGCCCTGAGTGGTCCCACATCCACCTGTGTGGAATGAAACTATGTCACAACTAATGATATGCAACTATGGAAACTGCTCTGGGCCCTCCCCTCTTCTCTCTGTCTCTTTCCTCAAACAATAAATCTTTAAAAAATAAAGTAAAAAAATGAACAAACAAAACAGAAACAGACTCACAGATACAGAGAACAAACTAATGGTTGCCAGATGGGAGGAGGGTAGGGGGAAAAAGATAAAGGGATTAAGAAGTGCAAATTGGGAGTTACAAAATAGTCATGGGGACGTAAAATACGGCATAGGGAACACAGTTAATAATATTGTAATAACTATGTATGGTGCCAGGTGGGTACTAGACTTAATTATATAAATGTTTAATCACTATGCTGTACACCTGAAATTAATATAAAATAATATTGGATGTCTACTGTAATTAAAAAATAAAAATAATTCTGAATAATTCACCTTAACATCATTATCAAGTTTCCATTCTGGCACTACCTACCTTAAATGATGCAAAGCAATGATGCCTTTGTCTGTGATATTCCCACATGAAATTATTTCCATTTCCAACATGCTGTTTTGTAAATTTTCAAGTTGACTAAGTCTCTGCAAACAGTCATCCTCAATATAATGACACTTGCATAGCCTTATTTTTTCAACATACTGTAGGCCCTCTGGGGATAAAAAAAGTACAGTTTAAGAATCTGCTTTACCATTAAAATGACCAATTGTCCTAGTTTGCCCAGTACTGTTCTGGTTCTAGTATTGAAAATCCTATGTCCTGGGAAGGCTCTCAGTCCCAGGAAAACTTGAATGATTAGTTACCTTATTATTTATACAAGGTAATCATGATATAGGTTGTGCTGATGGACAGGACCGCCTTGTAGTCATACAACCATACACTGGAGGAAAGAAAAGCCCACACAAGCAGCTGTGTGCATACAATTATTCCTACGTTATTGAGGATTTCTCAACGACAGAACTTTAACAAAGATAATTTGCCAAAAAGGTCTTGAATTTTAAGTAAAAAAACAACACAGAAAAGTCATGTAGGGACAAGTTTAGTAAGGAGAGAAAAGAGAGGAATGTGTTTGTAACCTCAAATTTAAAAATAAATCTGGAAACTGTAACTGTTACCAAACCAATGTCACCCCAACAAATTTAGCAATTAAAAAAATATATAAATATCATACATAAGAAAAAACAAACTGGGTTACACTGCAGTAGCAGACAGGCCACACCTATGAGTATAATATTCTATTGCAACAAAATGTCACTGCAAATCACCTGCTTTTCTCATAAGCAATTGATAGCTTAGTTACCCATGTGGTCAAATCCAATGCTCATGATACAGGAATCAGTGGCATCAATCGCCTGGATCTTGTATTTGTCCAGAGGGCCTGTTGGGAGGTTGTTGTAGTCCTTCTGCCACCTCTCTTGGCCATGGTAGCGCACCATGGCCCCACAGCGCAGCAGCCACTCAGAGGCCGCCCTGTCGGGGCCGACATCTCTGATGCGTTCATGATCTACTCTTTTGGAAAGAGAACAAAAGCAGTTAGCTTTTAGTACAATTACTGACTTCTTAACCATATTCACCAACATAAAGAGCGAATAGCAACAACTTGTCATTTCAAATGACTGAGGAGGGAGGTAAGTATACTCGTGAGAGCCATGTTAAAAAAAAAAAATGATGGTTCCACCTGCTATCTTTCCTGCTATTATTTTTGTTTTCAAGTGAACTCTGTCAAGGCTTTTAATTTTTTTATGAGTTTATCAGGGTAGACATGAGTTTTCATTGATTCGTATGTAGCACAGTGCTTGACACTAGGAGGTACTCAATAACTGTATTGAATGATACAGTTGGTCGTCGTTTTTATTAATAAAAGATGAAAGAGGAAATAATTTTGAACCTATGTTCAAATTAATCTCATAAAATATTAATTTATACATATGCCTTTTTCTTTAGTTAGTGGTTTAATATTCTCTTACACAACAAGGGGATTAGTTTCATCGGTTTAAAAATATTTCTAAGCACTAACTTTTTAAAAACTTGAGTTACCTTGATAGTATTCAAAAGGATAATTACATTCCTTAAGAGGCCACAGAGGAGATGCCAGGATGGCTCAGAGGATTAAGCGCTTGCCTTGTAGCCCTGGGGTCCGAGGATTGAGTCCCAACCCTGGCCCATGTGGACCCATATGCTGACCTGGGGTGGGGCTTCCAGTTTGGTTTTCACCAGGGCGAGCTTCCCATGTGTGAAGCCTCTGGTTTGGCCCCCAGTCCGAGGGGGCGTGCCTCCAATGCTGGAGGTCCCTGGCCAGGTTCCTGCCCTGTGTGACCCCTGCCCACCTGTCTATGGAATGAAACTATGTCCAAAGCTGATGGCATACAACTATGGAGACTGCTCTGGGCCCTCCCACTTCTCTCTTTCTCTGTCTCCGTCAAAAACAATAAAATTAAAAAGTTAAAAAGACACTTCCAATTAAAGTCATAAACCCAAATATTCTAAAATTACATTAACTGAGCTTTCCTGATTATAAAAGTAATATTCATTTTAGAAAACTTGAAAGGCATGAAAAGACCAAATAAGAAAAAAAATCACTAAAATCTTGCAACTCAGTCACATTAATATTTTGTAATCTTTTTGGTCTTTATTCAATGCTTAGGTATACATTTTATTTGTTTTTAAATGGAATGAGGATCATGCTGCACGCACTGTACAAAGAAAACCATTTGGAATATAATAACCAAATAATCTCCAAGTTTCTTGTCTTGAATTAGAATAACTCACTTATTAAACACTGCATTCAACCAGCCCCAGAAGAATCTGCAGTCACATGACCATGGGAGTTTCTTTAAGCCACACAACTGCTGGGAAATTTTTCCAAACAGCATGATTTGATCTAGACACAAAACAGTATTCATATTAGCTCATCAGCTGACATTCAGAATCACATATATACAGTCACTTTACAAGTTCAAAGTCAGTGCTCTTGTACCAATAAAGCTGATGACTCACGTGCCTTTTAATAGTCATTGAGCAAGTCACCCCTGGTTTATTTTGTTGCAAAAAACAGGGGCTCTGTGGTTCCTTCCAGCCTTGACATTAGGTTCCATTGTCCTAGCCTCCACTGGCATCTGCCTGCAGGTTGCCACCTGGTGTCCATTCAGGCAGTGCACCTACAAATGTATTAAAATCAGCTCTGCTCCCATTCTACGAGTACGGTATATTTCCAGTATCAAAATGGCAAGCTAACGTCACCCAGGTAGCAATGTGCCAAAGTCAAAACATATCCAGGAAGAAAGAGGAGACACAGAAACATCTTCCCATGAGAAGGCTGCAAGTAGTGTCACCCCAACAGTGCAAGGAATGGGGTGGAAGGGCTGCTGGGAAAGATTGGGCAAGTAACTTCACCTCTCTGACTCTTGGTTTTCTCACTTATAAAACTGGATGATGTGCTCAGATGATTTCCAGCTGTAAAAATCTACCATCCGATATTCTACCACCCAAAGTATTCACCCAAAGTATTGGGGGTAATGAGAAGACAATTTACAGTCATTATCAGGTAGGGCGTGGCATGATCAGCCAGGGAATCACTGTATTGGGTGAATACTTTGGGTGAATTGGGTTGAGAAAGTGATTTTTGAATTGGGTCTCAATCTGATTGATCTCAATTTAAGTTTCTCTAGTAAGGTGCCAATATGGGGGAGGGAGGTGGGCAATGATAAATGAAGCTTGGTCTCTGCCTTTGAGGAGCTGACAACTTCAGGCAGGATGGAGTGAGGTAAAAATAAACTACCAAGTAGTTAAAGAACAGAACCTGATAAGTACCTCAAAAGAGTTAAAATAAGATCAGACCAGATTTCAATAAAGATACCAGAAAAAGGTTTGTCAGTGGATTAGCTGAGGCAGGAACATTCAATCAAGCAGGGGTCCACAAACTACAGCCCGCAGGCCACATGCGGCCCACCAAAAACATTTATCCAGCTCGCCGGGTGTTTTTGCTGCCACTGCCTGTCCTGCTTAGCAGCGGACTTGTCCTGGGGCCTGCAGTCCGGACCTCCAATGGTCTGAGGGACAGTGAACTGGCCCCCTGTTTAAAAAGTTTGAGGACGTCTGAAGGTATGTTGTAATTAGCTTGGTTAGCACGTGGGGGTAATGAGAAGACAATTTACAGTCATTATCAGGTAGGGCGTGGCATGATCAGCCAGGGAATCTGGACTCTCTTATGCAGGTATTTGGGAGTCACTGAGGACAGGACACTGGCATTGTCAGAGCTATACTTCAGGAATATTACTCAGACAGCAGCATTGAGATTAAGTACAAAAGGAAAGGACAGAGAGACAGCTAACAAGGGATTCAGCCATGTGGCCATGGGAGAGGGTCGAGTGGGGCAAGAATGGAAATGACATTACATAATGGATTCCAGATGATTCAGTAAGTGAGATGTAAGGGCAAGGGTCAGAAAAGTTGAAGATGACATAAGTTTTGGTTCTGAGTCACTAGTAAGATGATGATGCCATTATTAGAAATCAATATCAGACTCCTGGATTGTGGGTTCAGATATTTTTCCCTCCCAGTTTTTCATATTCTAAATATGAAGTGCTGGCAGAACTTCTAAGTGGAGATAACTGACAAATCATTAGAATCAGTCACAAAATGGTGGAGCTGGAAGGAACTCAGACTACTAGACTAAACCTTATTTAGTGATGAGGAAACCAAAGCCCTGATATTAAGTCACTTGTTGACACCCTAAATCCTTTCTGGAACAAGGTGGGGTTTTAATGAATGCATATGTTTAAAAGGACTTGCCCAACATTTAATGCCTAATAGGTAGAAGTGCTTAAACTTAAACCTAGTTCTACCACGAGTCTAGGGCTCTTTCCTTAGTCAAATTGGATGATTCTACAACTCAGAGAAAAAAAGAGGACTAGAAGGAGGCCTGAGTGGGAACCACCTTAGAGCTGAGGAAGTGACCAAGTGAAACAGTGAGAGATGAGGTCTGAGGACAGAATCTGGAATCATCTTCCTCCCTTTTCCACCATCTGTTACTGCAAACCTTCCCTGCTATCATCACATTCTCAGCCCTTTCCAGCTTTTTTAAAAAGCCCTCTCCATCTATGCCCACCTCTAATAACTCCATTGACTTCCAACTTCATTTACAAATCTGGGCTTTCCAGCTTCAACTCAGACTGTTTCTTCTGCTTACTGTCACTCCCCACCCACCCAATCCTGTCTATGGAAATCTTACACAGCCTCAAGACCTTATCCAAATGCCATCTTCATACACCCATCCATTCATTCATTCAATAAATATTTATTGCATGTCTGCTATACCTAGTACAAGAGATATAATGGGAAGATAGAAAACTCAAAATAGCAATGGAGAGACAGAAAGACATGGTTCCTGTCCTCATAGAATGTGTAGTCTAATGAAAAAGGCAGAGGACATAAACAATAACATGAGACATGGTGTCTTAGTAGGGGTATGAACAAGTTCTGTCATAGCCTAGAGGAGTAAGAAAAAGGTTTCACATTAGAGTTTTCTTTTGAAATGGGTCTTAAAGGATGATTAAGAGTTTCTAGTTAGGCAGAAAAGAAGTATGCAGAGCAAAAGGAAAAGCAAGGATCGCATCTTATTCATTTCCATTTTTCTTAGCACTTAGCACAGTGCCATACCCCTAATGGAATTTAATAAATATTTGCTAATAAAATCTTCCATGGTTGATATATTTCCATGGAGAAAGATAAAACCAGAGAAACTCTTATTAAGCAGTTAAGTTAGAGTGGTATGTGAAAATTTAAGTACTTTCACTTGATTCATTTTGGCCCATCTTCTAATTCAGCTTGAAGGACAAATTTACTTCAGCTATGACCTTTAAAAAGGTTAGATATTATATGAAAGTAATTTAAACATGGAAATCAAATTTTTATTTGGAAATAATGGTAAAAAAGTAAATTGGCAGGTTTTTACATTTTCAACTATGACTTTGCTAATTGATTTTAAGAATTTCAGATTAATTCAAGCAGCTATGTCTGGGAACGCTTTCTATAGGGGAAGAGGAGACCTCTAGTGGTGAGTTGGTTAATTTAGCACTAATGAAAGAAAAGAAACCAGTTAAAAGCAAGTTAACAAATAACCACTACTAAATTACTGCTGCAATAAATAATTCAGAAATTCAAATCATTAAAGAAAAAAACTATCTAACATTTCTTAGAGTCATAAGTTTTAACAGATGCTTCTAAAAGTTGTAATGTTTGTAACTTAGAGAAGGCCAGACCGCTAATGTGTAACTCAAAATAGGATATACAAGTATAATGGTTTTTCTAAGTAGGTTTGATTGAGAGTGTCTACATAAAAATGTTGTGTTTTTTTTTAAGTGGAAGTTCTGTTTTTACATATTTAATGTAATAACTTCAGTGCGCTATTCAAAGTGATGGCTAACTTAGAGGTCAGAAAGATTGACCAAGTAACTTAGTTCTTGAGGGTAGTAAAAATGTGGAAAGAGGGGTAAGGTGGTATAAGAATTGTGGAGTTACAAGCCCACCTCATTGCAAATAACTTATTGATGCCAGTTCTTATCCCAGAGGTGTGAAGAGTTGAGCGAAATATAACACAGCAATGCATTAGGAATTGGAAGGAAATGTCCCAAAAGCCATTTCTAGGCCAACATCACATGGCATTCACTAAATTAATGTTTTACAGGTTCTGACATTAATGAAAGATGAACATGAATTCTCAGCTGAGGAGGGTGGTATCATGAATACAAATGTCTCTAGCAAAAGACATTACAGGGTGTATAAATGTATGATGAGCTCTTGATTTGAAATTACTTAATTGAAAAAAAGTAATGCATAGTCAAACATAGGGAAAAAGGTAAGCAGAAACATTTTTTATAAAAAGAGCATTTGTATTGTGATTTTTCAAATTGCTAAACTAAGAAGCACATGCTCAAATTCAGAGTAGTCACTATTATGTGCCCAGCTGGCCTATGTAAGTCTGACCACAGACCCTGGAAGCATGTAATTCTGTTTTCAACCTAGGTACAAATTAACTACACCCTGTGCAACTAAACACTAACCATCTCCACTACATACCTATCAGAATGGTTAAAGAAAAAAAAAAAAAAAAAAGACACCACCAAATGTTAGTAACAACGAGGAGAAACTGGAACATTTGAATATTGCTGGTAGGAATGTAAAAAGGTACAGCTGCTTTGGAAAAACAGTTTGGCAGTTTCTTATAAAACTAAACGTGTGCTAATCATATGCCCCAGCAATTAAGACTGCTGGGCATTTATCCTAGAGAAACAAAAACAGGCTTACACAAAAAGCTGTACACTAATACTCACAGTAGCTTTATTCAAAATAGCCAAAAGCTGGAAGCAACTTGGCTGTCCTTCAATGAATGAATGGTTAAATGTTCTGAGGTGCCATGAAATACTGCTCAGCAGTAAGGAATGAACCATCGATATGCACACTAATTTCGATGAATCCAAGAGATTCTGTTGAGTGAAAAAAGCCAATTCCGAAAAGTTACATGCTGTATAATTCTGTTTATATAAATTCTTGAAAAGACCAAATTTTGGAAAGGGAGAATTGATTGGGGAGGGGTGCCCTGCAGGAAGTATTGTTTGTTATAAAAGGACAACTGGAAGGATTCCTGTGGTGAAGGAACTATGCTGTAGCCTGACTGTGGTGGTGGATACAAGAGCCCTACACATGGGATAAACACTGTATAGAAGTATACACACATATAAATGTAAAACTGGGGAAATCTGAGTGAGATCAATGGATTGTGTGGATCTTAATTTCCTGGTTGTGATGTTGTCTATAGTTTTTCAAGTTGTTCTCATCAGGGAGACTGAGTAAAGGGTACACAAGATCTCTACTGTTTCTTACAATGCATGGGCATCTACAGTTATCTCAAAATTTAAAAAACTGAATTATAAAAATAACCATCTCTTTAAATTGTGGAACAAGCAGGTAACATTTCATTGTTTTCACAAATAAAGCAAAATATGTACAACTATCCAGGAGGTAAAATCATTTGAGCATAATAAAAGCAGTCATTTACTAAGTACTTCACTATGCTAAAGACCTGATGAGCCTCATCTCTGAGCAGCCCTGAGGGTGACACTATTATTACCTAGTTCACAGAGGAGGGTCTGAGGCATAGAGGTGAAATGACTTCCCTAAGTCATGTAATGACTGGAACCAAATTCAAAACAGGCAAGTAAAGTCCTTCCAGCAATAAAATGGTATCATTCTATTATTCTGTTCAGCTGTTCTGACCCTAAAAATTAAAAACTGCCATTAAGCACAGAGAATGGGTGTTAACTGGCATGGTGATAGAGAATCACATTTTAGAGTTAAAAGGTCATTCAGAAATTACACAGCACACCTCCCTCGTTTTACAGATAAGGAAACAGGTGAGGTATGACCTGTATAGGTTGGCATTGTTGCCAGGCCCACAGGGCATATTTAAGAACTACCTCGGCCCAGTATTTAAGGAACGATTGCTAGATGATGGCAGAGACCGTCTGGTTCATCTAGGCGCTCAATATTACAGGACCAACAAATGACTGGATGGATGACACTGCCAGGAGCCTAGGTCCGGAGAGAGGACTAGGACCGGACGGGAGCACCCATTTAGTGGGCACTCTCCGCTCGGTAAGGGCCGGGTTGGAGTCTACGGGTGCCCAGCAATCCGCCTCGAGGAGACACACCCGGCACAAGGCCAGGCGGGGCCGAGCGGTAGAAATGGAGGCCCCCCGGGCCTGCCCAAACGCGTTTTCGCCGTAATCACACCCAGTCTTCCTCCCGCAGCCCCGAGCATCTGCTAGGCTGTGAAGGTCAAAAACGCGCGACTTGGCGGGGCGGGTTTTCCGTAAGCCGGGCGTGAAGACAAGGGGCAGAGCGTAACCACCACCCTGGTCCCGCCCAGCTCGAGGCCTAGCTCCTCTACTCACAGCGTCGACGCCAGGGAGCACGCAAGCGCCCCCCGCGTCTCCGGCGGCGCCGGCCTGCCGCTCGCCCTCCGCCGCGCGCGTCCATTGGTCACTTGCAGCCGCTCCCACGTGGGGCGAAGGGGTGCGCCTCATTGGCCCCTGAGTGAGAGGCGGGGCTAAAGACGCTGGGACCACGGGCTCAAGTGGCCACCTTTGGGGGCTGAGGCTGGATAACTAGCTAGGGATGGTGCCGGCGCTGCGTTACGTGGGCAGTTCCTGCGGACGGGCCTGTGGGGGCTTCCCGGGGGGCTTCCAAGTGGCATGCAGACCTGCGCTGGGGAAGCCCTGGCCCCTGTGTCAGGGTGGCCGCAGAGCCAGTAGCAGGTGAGTAGCCGCTGGCCCGCCCCCGCTGCCTGTTCTGCATCGTCTCTCAGAGGTGCCTTGTGCTGGAACTACACCCCTGCTCTGCTTCCCTTCTCCAGGCTTGAGAGAAGGTCGGGATCCTTCGGGGCCAGGACTCCAACCTCAGATTCTAGGAGCTACCTGCAGGATTTATTCGTTGTTTGTGGACGATAGAAGAGTTAAGAGAGGCAGGGCTGAGTAGATGTCTAAAACAGTGTCTTTGAATACATCCCTTTCACTTCCAATTTCACTCTAACAGGGTTAACTTAAGATCCTTAAAGGTTCATTTGTGAATTGGAGCCTAGTGTCTCCCGAAAGTGGCCGTTTTGAGCATTATAGGATCTATCACTTACAGTGTAAGCAGTTACATTCGCTGTGTATTAGCTAACATCCCTTGTGGTACTTGGAAGATCGGAAACCAGTCATAAGTCGGTTCCTGGAAGACACTGCAGAGTTACCTATGTGAGCAGCAGCTCAGTTGCTAGTCAAAGCCTGCAGAATTCAGTTGTCCTGTGATTTAAAGTTTGTAGGTCACATTGGAAACGACTGTCTTTGCTTTCTGTGCAGGGGATAGTTTATGCGAAGTCTTTACAGCTGGGAAGCTCGTGGTTGTTTCTAGAACTAGAAGGTGGGGAAGATGAGTGAGACTGAAGTTTAGCGGAACAGAGGTGGTATGGAATGACACTCGGAGAGGGGATACATCGCAGCAGGATTTTTTTATTTTAACGACACATTGAATTTTATCATAAGAGCATTGGGAGGCTTTTAAGAAGAGGGAGTAAATGATGTTTCAAAAGTTGACTCTGGTTGTTGTGTGTTACTGGATTGGAAGGGGCTAGAGTGGAGTAGAATTTGTGATTCATCATGGGGTATGTAGACAATTCTTTGGGGAAGTTTTTCTTTTTTTTTTTTTTTTTTTATCTTTTCACATTTATAGAGAGAAATTATCTTTTTGTCTTCAGTGCATAGTTATTTCTATTTTACTTTTTGACAGATAGAGAGAGAGACAGAGACAGAGACAGTTAGAGAACCAAACTGTGGGAACTCCCCAGTTCAGCACGTGGGTCCTGCCTGGGCCGGAGCCGGGATTCGAT